>JAODXP020009666.1:0-14803 GCA_027497455.2 Sardinella longiceps | reverse complement strand
TTCGTTTCAGTTACGTATTGCTAAGGTTAAGAGCCTCTCATTGTCCGTTCTCTACAGCACCTCAATGCAATGTAAATAAACCTTGTCTCAAATAAAACACTTCAATTACTTTTTAAATAAAAATATTTCTTTTACTTAAATGTTTCCTTTTTAAATAAAATACCTCTTTGCAAATAGAAATCAAATGAAATGAAATTACAAAATCAGAAATCACATGAAATAAACCCCTTTTGTTAAACACAATAGGCTCCTTGAACCTCAAAATTCAAAATAATAACTATAGCCCTATAGCCGGCAGCTAAATTTCAAATACCAGTCAAGTGTGTTGCAGGCCTGGTGCGTTGCTTGCGATCGTAGTAGCCAGGAAACGATGGTGGCTCCTTCACTCACACGAGCAAAAAGAAAATGCACTCAGGTGGCCACGCGCTAGCCACGCGCGCTCAGCATGGTCTGCATCCACTCCCAAACTCATGGACAAGAAAACAGATGAAACGATGAATCGCGAAGTGCTGGAAAATCTCCTTTGCCAATGTCCCTTTAGGTATACTTGAAGACAAACTTGTGCTCCTCGTGTAGACGAACTTTGGTCCAAGTACAGTCCCAAATGAACTAGCTTTCACACGCTATAACATAGCTATGACTCGGCAGCAATGGCGGACAGCCAAACGGTGACTCCTCTCCGGAGAAATTGTTCCTAAAACAGTCCGTCACCAAACATAACACTCTTAAGAGTTCACGGGTTGTGTACTCACAGTATTACATTCTCTTAAATGCAGGAATAAGTTAGCTACATACTCCTAAAACATTACTTTCGGTTTACTACAACCTGCAGCAACTTCATGCGTTTACATGCGTCCATCTTGTCTTCCTTTCTCCTCTCTCAACTCTAAACTCACGTTCACTTCCTGCGAACTCCTGACCTTCAACTCACTTCTGATTGGTTTAGAAATTCAACATAAAGTAAAATACACATTTCAATTTCGTTTTCTTACAAACATGAAATACAATATTCTTACAGCATTTTCAAATGGCTAACAATAATTCTTATAGAAAACAAAAATACATTTACCTTCATGTAAATGACAAACTCAAAGTGCATCATACACTTCAAATATGCATGAAAATAACATAAGCACATTTAAATGCTTTAACCCTTTTAAACTCTTTATTTATTCCACTCATGAACTTCTTGTATTTATGCTATGTATTAAACTTATTTATTAACCCCTTAATTACCAAAGGGCTACACTGAGCTAATCAGACTTGTGATTGAAAGTTGCTTTACTTTTGACAGGAGCAGAGACGGCTCATGACATTTCTGTTAGTGTAACTGCAATAAACAAATGATGGAAAAATTATTTTAGTCTAAACACAAATAGGCAAACAGGTCATGATTAGACAAAACATCTAATATGGACTTTGTTCAATTTTACTTAGCGATCTTTTATTGTTAAACAACTTTCTCTACCTTGTCCATTCACCATAATGTTAAATTGGCCCCTGTTATCCCCCACGCTGACTCCACCCTCGCACTTTGGGGGCGTTAACCGTACTTGCTGTCTGTATCTATAGTAGATGTAGGCTCTGGTTTGTGTAAATGTGGTCACGCTTCGCTAACCTTGACTTCGCTAACCTTTTCTTGTTCAGCACTTTGGCTTGACTGCTGTTGTTTTTAGATGTTTTGTATAAATAAATGTATACTTAAACCAGTTGAAGCCTAAACCAATGAATGATTATAAAAGTGTGAGAGTGTGTGCATGTGTGTATCTGGAAATAATATTACTTTAATGCTTATCAATCAAATTAAATGAACGCAAGACTTCTTATGAAACTAGTGTAAGTGTATATGGAACAAACTGCAACAGACCAGTATACTAATATAATTTGTACTACAATAATAATAATAATAATAATAATAATAATAGCCTAATAATAATAATAATAATAATAATAATAATAATAATAAAATATCAGGGTAATTAATCAGAGAGCGTGTAGGCCTACATTTGTGTGTGTGTGGATACATGTGGGTTTTTTTTAAAATAAGAATGTTTAATACTGTGTTGCGAAATAATCTGTTCATAATAAACACTGTAAACCTATGAATCAATCAAATAGATACATCAGTATGTACATAATTATGACCGCCGCTGCGTAGCAAGCGTAGTGGTCATATAATGATTGTCAAAGTTTTTTTTTTTTTCTCTCCCGTCATCTACTTCCTGAATTTTTGGTCAACGATTCCCGGGACACCGTAACACCGGGGCACATGAAACTTGGTGGGCATGTAGCCCCAGTAGACTTTTACGGAAAAGTTTTGTTTGGTCCCCGGGGGCCACTCCATCTATACGTGGCCCCCCCGTGAAACCCAAAAATGCAGTTTTTCCTAAAAAACTACCTGACCCGTGACCTTGAGGATGATGAAATTTTTATGGAATGTTGGTCTCAAGAGCCCACATCAACTTAGCTTATAACCAGTCATTTGTGATTTGCACCCCCATGGTAAAAAATTTAAATGCAATATTATACTGCTTACCCCCATCTTTAGATCAGATGTTATAAACTGCACCAAATTTAATGTGTATGATGAACCTGACAACTTGTGTGAATATTTCAAGTTTTGTGGAATTTCATCCATGGGGGGCTATAAAATAAATGAATTTATATGTACATTTAATGACTGTACAACCATTGACCTGTAGATGGTGCTATTGAGTGAATGGTTACTGGGTTACAAAATTCAAATGATCATTACATCATATGTGCTCATATATAACTACATACACACAAGCACATATGGGCACGGGTACACACACACACACACACACACACACACACACACTACATACTGTACACACAAGCACACATGCGCACGGGTACACACATACACACACACACACACACACACACACACACACTCTTATACTTGTACACAAAAGCAAACTCACTCATGCAGACACACATTTATAACATGAGAGATATACAAACAAGTTGACAAGCATCATATATTTTATGCAGAGAACGTGGAGAACTGAGCGGCGGTCATATTTTGTACCGCCATGCGGTACATCTAGTTAGTAAATAACTTAGCCTACTTACACATACAGTATTAACAATAGTGATAAATTGCTGTTCAAAGCACTAAATAACATTGAGAACCTTCTGTAATGCTCTGCTATTGAGACTAATGTAAAAAAAAAAAAAAAAAAAAAAAAAACCCTGCTGTTACACAGCTTGGCCACAGGAACACTAAATAAACTCTGAAGCCTACAGAAACCAATGCCGTGAACAGCACAGTAAATTGCACTTCAGAATGCTTCAATAGAAGCTCGATTACGAGCATAAGATTTGGATAGAACCCCTCCGGCAAAAAATACATTTTACTTTCCCTTTTCAACATATTTATTTTGTGTATACCATGTTTAATGAATTAAATAATGGGCTGAAAATACTGTTCACGCCATCTCTAGAAATATTTTGATTGAATTCTCAGCTCTGACGTTTATGTCTCAAACATTCTATTCAGAGATTCCCGTAGGCTTTAGTTGTCATAAATACGGTCCACCAATCAATCTGACATTACATACAAAATGTGCAATCATTAGTATGAAATGTTGTCTAAGTATCTCTCATTTATTTGCTACGTTTGCAACATTTGCTGTAACAACCAGCATGACAAGCCAACGCACGCACAACCCTCCTCTCACAAACACCAAACGTCAACTCAATACGCAGGCGAGGATCTGACGCCTTTTCAGCGGGAGCAACACTCGAAATGAGCCACTGACGTGTACACAGAATGTGAGGTCAGAGCCCGTTTACGGCGGGACCTTTTTCACCTACGTCACTTTTAAGGCACTAGAATGAGGCTTGGGTGGTAAAACTTCCGATGCCCCTCATATGCCCAACTTTCCAACTGACCAACAGTAAGAGAGGGGACCAGCAGAAGATTTTCTGTCTTCTGAAATTATTAATTATTAATTATTATATTTATAAAGCGAAAGGAGTTTTTCCTTGCCCCTGTTTCTCATGGATGCTTCCCGTACTGTCTGTAAAGCGCCACGAGTCAATGCACTGTATTTGAGCGTTTTACAAATAAAATCGAATTGAATTAAATGAACGTTTTGTGGGCTCTTCCTCTCGTTTTACCACCCGAGCCTCGTTTCCGTTCGGAATATGGCGGGCAGGTGAAAAAGGTGACTAACGCCATTCAACCTGCAATTGCAAATCCGCTAGGGGCGATCGCGAGTCAGTGGAAAATCAATGGGCACCTATGAGGTATAAGGCTAAATGTATAATTTTCACATATTTAGGGACAACATATCACAGATTGCATTTTATTTTAAGCAACTTTGACATGGATGTCAATCAAAATGAAATGTATTAATACATCTGACCATTACGTTTTTCATCTGTGAGCAATTTTTTTCCCCCTGACTCACTAGCATTCTGCTACTCTATTCCGGTGAATGGCCATAGGGAAAGACTTGCTGTGTCACGTGACAGGCACTTTGAAAGGGATTTTAAAATGAACAAAAAATGCTAAAAATATTATGTGTGGACTGAGAATTAAGTCAAATTACTCTGAACCGCATGCATGAATGCATTTATTCAAGAAAAAATTGTATCTAAAGAAATACTGCCTTTGAGGGTGCAGCTGCAGAGAACCCAATTCATTCTTCACTTACTCGCGCTCGCCATCTAGGCGCAGTACCACCGGATGTAAAAGGGGAGTGCTAATTCTCCCCTATTAAAAGTTCTCTGGTGAGGTCTCACATTTGGTTGGTCACATGCTTTTTAAGGAAAGGAGACAGACCTCGAACTGAGGTTCCATGAGGAACGCCCCTTTTTGCTCGGAATCACGTTCTTAAGGTGCGTTTTATTTACCGCATGGCCCGAGGAAATTACGCTTACCACGCCCCTTTTCGTCACTAACTCGTGTCGTTTCCTCGTATATCTCAGACTAGACTGAGCAACGCCTCCAATGATGATTCCAATGACGAATCCAAAACGGCTACGGCCCGCTTCGGCCTGTGTCACTTGCTGTTTTCATTGTGTTTGGACTGTTTTAGTGGTTTAAATAACTATTTCAATCACTCATATTAACACTGCATCCATATAACTACCTATGGATGTGGGAGTAGTGTTGTAGTGAGGCCAATGTTGAACACGGACTTGTATCAAATAAGTGTCCTAAATGTAGCCTAGGGTTGCTAACAGAAAACAAACAATGACGTGAACATTGAAGTGAACATTGTTTGCATAATAAAACGCTTGCAGTGGAAAGTCACGTGACAATTTGAGCTCCGAGACGACTTGACGAGGATAAACAAACGCAGGGGTAGCCTCGCTTCAAAGGCCACATCATTAGGTCTGAGGTGTGTGATTGTGTAGCTGTGCAGACGCGTCATTTGACCTGGCCATTCGATTCGAAGTCCTGTCAAGTTGGCTTGACAGCCATAAATGCAACAGAGTCGGTGAAAACCGTTACAAAATCTGTTCTGACACGCATACAATAATCTTGCTGCAAATTCGACGTCTTTCAGATGCATATGCCTGTAGTGCATCGCAATGCCAACGTTTGCAGACCTTGTTTTTATCCATAAGTTAAACACAGCCCAATTCTAGGCTACATACGTAATGCACCCGACTGGCTTTAAACCTTTCCCACGGGAGGAGTGTACAACAGTCAAACATCGTTTAAGCTACACAATCAGCTGATCCGATAGTTTGGGCATTCGGGCATTCACATATCTCACAGACATCTCTCCAGTGTTGGGAAAGTTCACTTTTAAAATTACTAGTTCAGTTCATAGTTCACAAATTTTAAAATGAACTAGTTCAGTTCATAGTTCATTTTTCAAAATCTTGAACTAAGTTTATCGCTTCAAAAAGTTCATTTCATTTTCTATGTTGCGAGGCCAATGATGGCCAATATTCAAAATGCATAGCAATTCAGATGCAACAAAAAATCCTGCACATTTTCATCAGCTGTCTGTAAAACAAAACAAGGGGAGGAAAAACATGCCTACAGTAGGCCTACATATTTCTACCAAGCAAAAATAACACTAAAATTGTTTGTAATTTGATGATGAGGAAGGTGTAGGCTGTCTATTCAGGTATGTATCTATCCGCATAAATAATAGGCCTACTTGGGAACTCTCTCTTTCCGTTGCAACTCGGACAACTGTCTCTGTCTCCATTGCGTCTGTCTCACCGCCTCTCGCTTGTGCTAAGTTATTCCAGTCCAAACAGAACCAGACTAGATTTCTCTCGACTCGTGGGAGATTTTAGCCTATATTATTTGTGGTCCGTGAGGCTCCATAGAAATATGGTAGACTTTATTTTATTAGTTTAACGCTGAACAAACAACTTAGTGATCAAACAACTTTGTTGCTGCCGTTACGAGATTGAAGTCTGTCTGCAATACCGCTCTCGGCCTCTTTGCACCTTCGGCATAGACACTAGTAGAGAGGACGCGCAGCAATTGACTGGTTCGGCAACCCTGAATACAGGGCTGGTAAAGGTGTGATTTCGCCTAGAAGTCTGGAAATCTGGCACTTTATTGAACAAGATTATAAAGAGTGAACTTACCGTTCACAGACACCAAAATGAACTCGTTCACAGTATCATTCATCAAGCAATAATACCTTCGTTCAGTTCAAGTTCACCAAAATAATGAACTAGTTCGTGAACTTTCGTTCAATGAACGCGTTCAGGTACTACACTGCATCTCTCACATATACCTCTCTGCATATTGTTCCATTCATTCATAGTTCCATTTCTTCTCGTTCATGCACGCGCGCACCGTGTTTCCCGCAGTGCATTTAGGCGGATACCTTGCCAAAAGCTGCCCCCCCGCCTTGCTTAAGATCCCCGGACTTTTTTTTTCTTCTTTTTACGCATTGGCCTAGCCTATATATGGAAGCCCATTTTCGCCAGTAAAAAAAAAAGTGGTCAGAAAAAAATCAAAATTATGAGATAAAAAGTCAGTTTGTGATTAAAAGTCTAATTTTTGGGAAATAAAGTCTAAATTTTGTGATTTGAAAGATAAAATTATTAGAAACAATTGACAAAGAGCATTTATTCATCAAGTTGAATTTAATTCAGTGACAAGTTATGATAGTGCCATACGTATGGCTGTACTGCAGACAAATTAGGCTACTTAATGCATACCTGCAAACTCATAAGGGTTGAAAAAGGTGACAAACTACCGTTGCGCGCGGGCGGGGGCGGGTAAACTAATATATTAATAAATTAATTGTACATTAATTGCGGTACATTGCATGGAGTAGTGTTGGCTATATATTTTATATAAATATATTCATGTAATATACATATAAATGTATTTATATAATATATTTATAAATATTTTTCAATGTTTTTCCATATGAATGAAATAGCAATAGGCCTAACATTATTTTCTACAATAGCATTTTGTCTATACAACAATTAAAGGCCTCACAGTAGCCTATTTGACCCAGATTTTTTTTTTAAAGTGGCGGAAATGGGCTTCCATATTGAGCTCCTCCTCCGTCTAAAATAATAGCCTGACAGGCCAGACTATCACATAAAATGTACAGAGTAGCCTACGTCTAGGTTTCTAAGCTAATAAAATAATTCCATTTAGGCTAAGCGACCAAGCCAGCCAGGGAAGGTACACGTGAACAATTTGAAGAATGAAAACTCTGTGAGGCTGGCGCACAGGTTTTAGAAAAAAGTTTTCTACCCTCTGTATCGGAGTCCACTAGAAACGCAGCTGTAGGGGTTAAAGCAATTAGGAGAAAACAATTTCGAAAACCTGCGCGGCAAGCCCAAAGAAATTGCTTGCTTTACTAACAAGTTTCTTATATGACATTTTCGACCATTTAGATTGAAGTTAATATGCCTGCCGTTTGCTTTAAACTGCGCTTTTCTTCCATTACCAGTCTTCCATTACCGAACGATACCGATGACATAGCTCATATTTGGCTGATTAAAGCGGCAATTTAACTGTACAGCGACGTCCGCAAAGCCACCGTCTATCACAATAGCATCAAAACTATGTGTTTCCATCTTTGTTTCTCTCTTAAAATAGCGCTAAATTGTGTCATTTTGCTACGTTTTCATGGCAGCACTGAGAATGGAAATAGGCTATGTTAGATGATTCCATGGCTGCTCTGTTACCGGTGCGCCTCCAGACTGGACCAATGCGGTGGGGGAAAAAAACACGCTCTCTGTCATTGATTATGATGGTGTCCGTGCTCCTCGCTCATTCTACAACTATAATAACAGTCCATGGTTGGTTGATTGTCAGCCTGGTTGGTCGGCCGTCACCCTCCCCCCCCCCCCTTAAAAAAAAACTCTTCGGATTTACACGATTCACGTAAATGACCTATTTTGATTTCAAAACGGCGAATTTCGCCGAAAGGTGACAAGTTTGCAGGTATGTTAATGACTCCATGCCATCTACCCACCCTGGTGCGACCCTGGCGTTGATCATTGCCAGGGCGACGCCCCCTCCCCCCTGGTCATACCCGCCCTGGTGTTGATCATCACCAGGCCAACGCCCCCTCCCCCCTGGTCAATCTCACTCCTTTTTGACCATACCTCTGTTTGCATCCCTGTAATTAGCATATATGGCTAAATTTGGTTTAAATTCGAGGAGCAATGTCACCAGGGTCTAAAAATATTGCTATGCCCCACATCTTGTGACCATCATACAATTTTGGCCTGATATCTCAGTATCTTTGCACACCTATTGAATCATTTTGCGTCCTAACTGTGTGTGTGTGTGTGTGTGTGTGTGTGTGTGCTTTTGCTTTAAATTACATACACGTCTCAGTGGTGGCCTAGTTAATGGCCCTTGTGTGTACCTTAAAGGTGCCCCGCCACACAAAGCCGTTTTTACCTGTTGCTTTTGGTATAGAATAGTTCTATATGACCTCAAGTTACACAGTGCATGTGAAAATGTAATACTGTCTTCGCTATAGGCAATAGCCCATTAAAAGAAATATGCAAAGAAATTAGGTCAGTTTGAATCCATGGTCAGTGCTACGTAGTATAGACAACGTTACAGCCATTGGCTGACTGAGGAGAATTATCGCCCAATCCATGCTCTCCTGTATTTGACTAAAGCCCGCCCCTTGAAATACTCGCGAAAAAGAAGGAATATCCATGAAATGGTAACAGACAACTTGACGAATTCAACAGTCTTGGTAAGTGTAATCTGACTGTGGATGTAGGCTAACAGTCGGCTACTCTTGCAATAAGTATCTGATTATGTTGGCTACTGTGACATCCTGACTGTAGTAAGCTTACCTTTGCAAAGTGGCCGTTTACAATCTGCAAGCTAGGTTGGTGCAGATATCCTCTTTCTCGGTTTCATGATAATATTCCAAGTTTTTTTTTCCGTACCTCGCAATTCGCAAGTAAAACTAATGTAAATATTCGTCCATGTGCTTTACAACGTCGAGCTTCAGCAGCAAATCAGAGCGCAGCAGTGGAAAAAAAACCGGAAGAACCGCATGAAATTTTCGAAGGCTATTCCTACAGGCTGCAAACGATCTCATTACGGTCTCCTTGGACCGTTCTCAGTCCAAGTGAAGTCACATACCCTATTTGTAGACCTCAAAGAACAATTTAAATACCCTGTAGTGGTGTGGCATGGCACCTTTAAGCCAAATTGTGGGTGCTCTCTTAATAGAACATATTTGCACACATTTGTCATTATATGGTCTGTACTGTAACTAATATTTCTTTAGCAACAACTTTTACTGTTAAATTATTAAAACTGTAAATATTCTACCAACTCGTTGTAGAGATTGGCTCCATTTAACTCCTATTGAAATAAAATAAATATTTGTACTATATCCGCACTATTGGTTCCCTTACTCCTTGTTCCTTATAGGATAGGGGTTATGCATTACACTAGCTCACATACCAATAAGTAAGGGATAACGGCCGACGAGGTGTCCAGTTATTCATTTATAATTGTTGAGGCGGAATCTAGAACTCTGGCGACGCGCGCAGCGCGGAGACAGAGTTATTCCGCCAAGACAATTATAATGAATAACTGGACACCTCGGAGGTCGTTATCCCGCTTATCTCCCGTATCTATCTATCTCTCGTATATTTGAAGAAGCGTATAAAACGTAAAAGAAATATGCAACTCAAATTTAAAAGAAGCTAACCTGTTCGGTTTGGGTACTACTTTCAGTTGAAAGTAGATCTACAAGGTTGCTTATTGTTGTTATAGTTACCATTCTGAAAGGCATTCATATGGAACGGTAATCAGTTATTAGATGAGTTATTTTTTGGAACTACTTCCAAAGAAGCCGGTTATCTGGAATTAATGGCCACCTAGCAGCCAATCAGAGAAGAGAATGGCGTTCTGAAGGGAGATAATGTTAAAAGAAAATATGGAGTAGCCTATCCAAGAGCAAACATCATTCATTTCCCAGTATTGAGCCACTATATAGTTCTACTATACAATTTCTATGGTGGGACCATTTTCTATATTCTGTTTCACCATTGTTTCAGCATTTAACTGTCCATTCCTTTTGTAATTTAATATTCAAAGTGCAATGTTTGAAAATGCAAGTGCATTTTGAAGAGATACTGTACAGTATCTGGCAAAACTGGCATTGCTGGCGTAAAAAGCATTTTGGATTATTTTGGGGAAAAGAGTGAGTTGTTTTATTCAAATGGAAAAGAAATAGCTTTCGCCCACCTTGTCGTCCATTGACAATAATATGAATTAGGCAACATATACTTCCATAGCTTCATGTGACAAAATAATGTTATAGCTGGGTGTAGATAGGGCAAAATTATGTGTTATTTCACAGTAGAGTTTGTATATTTGAATGTCATGAAAAGGGTTTTGTGCTTATGCATGGTCAGAGGAGTGTGAGAAGTCCAAGTTCATGAATCCAATACTTTGTGATTATTCATATGTACACATTTGGCACAGATCTGGGTTTCAGTAGAATGACCCACATAGAATGACCCACAAACACACACAGACACACAGACACACACACACACACACACACACACACACACACACACACACACACACACACACACACACACATTACTTGGAAGGCCTCCATTGTAGCTCAGATCTGTGTGAGGAGAGGAAAAACATCATTTAGGCCTTGGATGCCTATGCATTGCAACAATTGTGAAAATATTTTTTATAGATTTATCTTCATAGTATGCATTACTACAGGAATATGGTCAAACAAAAGTGAAATACAGTTCCTATCCAGTTTTATTTGCCATTATGTTGTGCTAGTTAATATTTACTGCGCCAAAAAAAAAAAAAAAAAAAAAAAAAACAGTTCTAGAATATCCAAAATACCATGTAGAACATGACAGTAACTGTATTTTGCTATGATAATTGTGATGAAACATCAATGTACACCACTAACCACTCGGTGAGCTGCAAGTTTTAATGTTGTTTTAAGGACATTATCGGACATGCAAGGTTAAAATAGGGTGTGGGGGAATTTGAGTAACATTCTAAGTGGCAAACTCTCCCAAAATAATGTTCATGTTGTTGCCTGTAAAGAATATCATTGAGACTGAGGTTTTATTGCTGTTTCATTGCCTATTCTGAGTGGGTCAATTTGGAGCCGCAGTGCCATTTGACCAATAATGACCCATAAGAAAACAGGAATAACTCTTGTTGTCTGTGCATTATGTTAGAATATATCTTATTGCAATTTATACATGTATGTGATCATGACTAAATATCAGAAAATAATATTACCTGCACAGTATGCACTAATACAAGTCTGAGTTTTCAGAAATTCATAAACCATGTAGTTGCCAGGACACGCTTTGACCCTTATGGATGATTTGTAGCGGCAGCAGGAGAGATGGTGTCCACACACCTGCCTCGTCACAATGCCATCTTCTGGGTTGGGGTGAGTGCCATTCAGCCAGAGGGTTACATAAGTACCACAGCGACTTCTGGGCACACACTCTTCAGGCATCCGGACACTCTTTACCTGGTGGACCATTAGGT
Organism: Sardinella longiceps; assembly: GCA_027497455.2. NCBI lineage: Eukaryota > Metazoa > Chordata > Actinopteri > Clupeiformes > Clupeidae > Sardinella > Sardinella longiceps. Next base: position 2,790 of record JAODXP020009666.1, on the reverse strand, counting down.
ACCATCCTTGCCACTGGTCATGTCTGTCACACCTGACCCCTGATGGGTCAATGCTGGTGGTGGACCTCCAGGTGGCATTCAGCACAGTGTAGTTGTAGCAAGGATCACTCTGTTGAACTGACAAGAGTTCCATAAGTGTTCAAGAAGTATAGCCTGACAGGACCATCTCTGTACAGAAGATTTTCTGTACTTGAGTCTGGAAGGGCTGGATTGGGTAGAGGGCGGGCGTAGCCGTTGTCTGTCTAGAAATCTAGAAGCCCAGCTAGCCTAGTGCTCGCTAATATTATTATTTTTTTTTTTAGCTCGCTAATAACTTGTAGTATCATAATTATTGTCATTGCCTGATCTAATATTAAGTTCATCTGCAACAAAAACGAACAGTAACAACTTACTTCTTAGGCTTGAAATGATGACAACCAGTTGGGGAATATCAGGGATACATCCAAAAAACTCTCAATAACTCCATAAAACGATAGCGACTCAGTTTATTAGTACCATTCCACAAATTTTGAATTTGCTTCAGCGTAACAAAAAGACGGAGATCTCTGCAACTCTCTTTCGTCACTTGTCCCTTACCCCTCAGGACGATTTGATTGGTCTGATACAAGTTAGATCTGGGCGCCTTCTTCTCTGCCGAGCCTGGCTAGACTCCTGTAGTGGCCAAATGAATTTGCTGCCGCTGGGGGGGGGGGGGGGGGGGTCTAGATTTCGCTACAAGAAGTATATACTTACACACATCCCTTACAAAAATATTAAGCTTCTGGGAAATAGTTGACACAGATTTTATGCAATGTTATACTATTTTCATGTGCAAATTAAGTAGTGGCAAATGTGTTACCAAAGGTTCACAATTACATTTTGGAATTACTGTCAAACTGTTCTGGCCAATAAGTGGCGTAAACATTTACGCCAGGGGCAATTTGTCATTGTTGCTTTAAAGGAGACATAGAATGGAAAACCACTTTTACATTGGATTTGATGAATTAAGGGAGGTTGTGCATGGTCAAAAGCGCCATCATGAACATGAGGCATGTTTCTCTGGTCTTTCATATGGAAATCTTAAATTTAGAAATAGGCAATAAAACGTGGGAAAATTAGAAAACAAAGGCCACAAGTGATGTCAAATAGCGCAAAGCCATTGCTGTTCAATTGAAGTAAGGTAGAAAGTGTTGTTAAAACAAAAGGCCAATTCCAAAACATTTCCTAAGTATGAAGTGTTAATTAGACTTGTAAAATATCCCTTGATCTTATTTTTGGCAGAATACAATTGAACATATTTTAGGAAAACAAGGTACTATACTGAATTAATCCTCCTTTAAATGTTTTTGTTTTGTTTTTACCTGTGGTACTGGAGCCGATTGGACTGGTCATAAAGTTGAAGAAGAGAAAGAAAATGACAGCTGGTGGGGGAAAAATTATACACATGATATATAGTATACAATATGCATAATTAATCATAATTTATCACCTTTAATTATAACTCATTTCCACCAGAAAGAATGTGAATAGCTTGTTGATGATAGCCTAGAACTCTAGACGCACTCTAGCGGTAGCAAATTGAATTTGCTTAGCGTGTCCGTCTAGTGAAGAGCCATAGCTCAGACCTCGATTGCGTCTGAGCTGTTTACACTGTTGGTTGTATTCAGACATTGTGGTGTTTAGCTAATCACAACGTTATATCTGGACATGGAGTTATTGGGCGGGCTTAGCGTTGTTTGAATCGCTTGTTAGTTGCAAGTCGCGCTGATTAGTTTTAGACGTTTTACCCGGGGGTCTATCAGTCGTCTCCAGACTATACATTCATGTTATAGTCTGGCGTGTCAGGCTATGTGAATGCTGTTGCATCCATATTTTTCCCTACAAAGACCACTGCGCTGATTAGCTGGGTTTGTTCCTCTCAAATAAGGCAAGTCAGGAAGTGCAAGAAGGCTAGCAGTAACAAGGAGCAGGTTTTTCGACAAACATGGAATCATCAGCAAGCTATTTACAGTATCTATGTCAATATAAAGAGAAAAGCAACCAAGACTTTGAGGGAGAGTTATGGACAATGCTAGTTCAATTTTCTGCATGTTTATTTTAACCTATCATGTTGTAGGACATACAGGGGTGAGCAAAGCATTAGCCTAATTTGTCTTGATAGCCTAGAAATATTCAGAAATTGAGCATATCAGGATGCCAGGAATTGGAAGAAGGCTTAAGGAGGAAAATCCACTAGGATAATCTGCAACAAGGAGCAGGTTTTTCGACAAACATGGAATCATCAACAAGCTATCCTGGACCTGGATTAAGTAAACTAGGAGTAGTATAGGCCTAGCACTCAAACAAATGCACAATTGCAAAAATATGCAAATCATTCTGCTTAATATATTATTATTATTATTATTAGTATTATTATTATTATTATTATTATTATTATTAACCTTACATTACATTTGCCATTAGGTATCTATATGTCTAGGCTAAGATCTTCTATTATTTTCCATAAATTCTACAATATTTTGGATGCTTCTCTTGTGGACATTATCAATAGCTTAAATTCTCCTGCTAGGCCACCAGAATGGTCATTAATAGGATATAGGAAATAACCTTTTCAATGACTTTAAATTGTCTAAATAGATAGAAATATAACCAAATAAATAGAAACAGATAAACTGCATAATAAATAGACATATACAATTTTGCACTGATCCTATTTGAACATGCATAATGGTCTTTTTTTTAATTAATGATGCCAAAAAACATAATTACATGCAATCAAAAAAAAAAAAAAAATGTAACAAGAAACAGATA
>JAODXP020009664.1:0-14900 GCA_027497455.2 Sardinella longiceps | reverse complement strand
TATACTTTTTTGGTGATCAAGAGGGGTCTTTGAAAACATTTTGGTTCTATGAGGGGTCCACGGCACAATAAAGTTTGAGAACCCCTGTGCCAGAACACTTAAGCCTTAAGGTATGGAGCACACCAACCTGGAAGGGATGGTCAGTAGCCACCTTGCCCCAAACAAAGGCAACAGCAGAGGCAGACCTTCCCAAAAACCCATGGGGAGTAATATACCATCAGAGACACATCAGTGTCAAAGAGGAAGGTTTTAAGTATAGATTTTGATATAGTCACTTTTTCAAGGAGACTAGCATTTTGGGATCTCAGGGGTCTCCCAGGGCAGTAAGGGATAATATAAATAGGTCTGTAATACACTGTATGCAGGGGCTTGGCCATTAAGTGCTTTATAAGTCATAGGCTAAGCAGAATTCGGCTTTGGACAGGAAGCCAGGGTAGGGATGCAAGAATGGGGGAGGTATGTTCATATTTCTTAGTTCTAGCAAAGTCTTCTATACTCTTTGGTTATGCTGTGAGTGCTACCACAAACTCCACATTTGACATCTTGTACATCTCTCTCTCTCACTTCCTTGTTTCAGTCTGTTGTAAATGTAAAATAGCCCTTAAATATGTGTTTTATTGCAGGACCTTTGTAGCCTTAAAGCAGAATATAACACTGTTCTACTGTTCTGTGGTTCTGACTGATTGTGGATAGAGAATGTGCCAGGCTGTTCAGAATAAACATTCATTACCATCTTACCTTGGACATCCAAGCCTTACACATACAATATATTACAGTAGTGGACAAACAAAGCCCTGGAGGACAATAATTTTATGATAGGTCTGATTTGTCAAATTTGTTTTATTCATGATATACAACTACCCCTTTTGACCCTGCATGTTAACATGTCTTCTGAAGAAAGTAGGCAACTGGTTGCCAGTGTGTCTTTACCTGGAGTTGTATGATTATTAGTGTCTGTGCATCTACTCTAGCTGCGGCAAATAGATTTGCTCAGCCAGTACGTCTAGTAGCAAGCCAAAGGGAATTTGATTGTATGACGCCGTTGAGCAGGCTTTGCCGAAAACAACCGCCTTTTGAATTGGTGCTTACATCTTGTTCGTTCCTCTGACTGGTCATAGGCTATCCTATTGCGTGCAAAGGCAGTTTGAAAGATAACTGTTTTGTTCCGCCCACGTTTAAGTTTCTTGGGTTCTAGCCTTTTTGGTGCCCTAGGCCAGAATTGAGTTTTGCCCCCCTTTTCTAAAAAATATAAGAGAAAAACTGAAGAAAAAAAGTAAGAAATGTATTGTGATGCCCCCCTGATAATTGGTGCCCTAGGCGGCCGCCTCGTTTGTCTATGCCTTGAACCGGCCCTGTGGCATCCTGTGGAGTCTTTTATAAAACTCACGTTGACGTACACTAGTTCCACATGCTGTCTCTGTGCTGTGGCCCTGGTTTTCTCAATCAGATAGTCACTGATGCAGATATATATACTGGGCCTGGAGAGAGGAGAAATGAAGGCAGAGACAGAAGAGGTCACTCTCTAACTGTAGTGGCACTGGCAGTAAATGCATTGTCAGGATATGGTACTGCTAATGCAGGCCTATAGGGTCTAAAATGAAAAAAAAAACCAGCACATGTAAAAAGCCACAAATATATCGTCATTGAACCTGTGGCCCAAATGTAGACCTTTTTCCAATCAGAAAGATTTTATAATGGCTATTAATATTTTATTGCAGTTTCTCATTAACCCTGCCATGGTCAGTGTCTTTCCTGTAAGCTAGGCAATACAAACAGACTATTGAGTTATGGGTGTGACCACAACCTTTGTTGTTATAGGACAAAAGGGCACCCATATACAGTATATCAGACAAGCCTGGGTTTGTTCATTCTTTTTCTGACATCTCAAATGAAAATTCTTCTGATGTTAATATTAGCAGCTAAATGGAGCTACATTAGCTAGAGCTTACCTCTGGGAAAATACTGGGTTCATCAATTCATCATTTGCATTTGTTAATCATCTGTCATGTTATTCAGCTTCTCCACCTGCAGCTCAGCCAGCCTCCTCAAGGCCCCCTACATCAGAGGCCAACATGGGACGCCATCAGCATCAACATCAGTCACCCTCCAGGGTCCAGATGGACATGCTGCCATTGCGTGACTACATCATGGACCTGAGCAAAGAGTATGTGGCTCTCCTTTTGTGTATAGCACATTTTCCTTCTGACCTAAACTGTAATGCTGTTGATCGCCATATCATTAATGTTATTCAGTTTAGTGAACAGATGTACTTTTTCTAATGTGATTTACATTACTTTATTGGACTTTGATTACATCAAATCACATTGTGTAAAGACTACTGTATAGTAACAATAACACAATCAATCTGAATGTTTTGGTTTTGAAGGGAATGGAAATCATGCAATGATGCAATGAGCAACCCTGTAAGTATAATTGGTCTTAATCACAGTGTCTTGGTTTTTTTCTCTCTGCGTTCATGTGATAGTTTTGAGATATAATCAACTGGTTTTCCCTATTCACAACAGGTGACAAAGGATCAGTTTTTCAAACTGTGCTCGGACCTAACCAAACATGTTACGTCGAGTGCACTTATACCAAGCCTTGCCAGAAGGCTAGGTGAGGACTCGGAGTTGCGGGTCGCATCAGAGGAGGATCAAGGCAATATAACTGTCTATGGATGCAGTCCAGACAAGCCTTTGATCATCCGTATTGATGGGGTCCTGCCCAAAGTTGTCCTAAAAGCAGGTAGGAGGTCACCTTTAAGATCTTGCACTGAGCCACCTATGAGCTCGCTAAGTTCTTGTGGAGAAAGGTATGTTCTGCAGCCAATGGCTTGGCAGGTTAACAAGGACACAAGAATATCTATTGTTACATGCATATAATTACTGGGTGTGAGGAATTAAATGAAATATCTGTCTGTCAGTCTTGTTACGACCACCTGGCTCAAGGCAGCCACAACATAAAGGGGAGACCACACTGTTGCTCAAATTAACAAAAACATATTTATTAACGTAAAGAACTATATACAAAAGTCAGTAAATTAAACATAAAGCAAAATGTAGTGCATCATCAGCATGTGAGGTGTAGTGCAAAAGCAAAGGAAAAGTATAGCGCGGCCGCCCGCGTCAGCCCAAAGCAAGCGTGAGAGAGAGAGAATCTGGGACGACCATCAGGCCTGGATTTATATCTGCGTCCTAATTAGTACGCCACTTAGCCCACGTCACTGCAACAGAGAGCTCCCCTGCAGGCCAAACATGCAAAAGACAGGTGAAAGACAAAATAGGACAGGACACGTGACCCACACCAGCACGGGCAAGCTGGGGGCGTCACAGTCTAAATTGTGCATAAATGAACCCTAGAGTGGGCAGGGCAGGAAGTAAAGTGCATGTGCGGGATAACGTGCATAAAGTAAACTATCTAACTGTCTAGAGATGTGGTTTGTGTGTGGATGGGGTGGTGAAATGCAGTTTAATGGTGATTGGGCAAAAACCATGTGACTTGCGAGGGGTTGGCGTCCTGATAATGGGCTGGAAACAGAACAGAGGTCATAGGTCATATCTGTATCTACAGATATGACCTATATACAGGTATATTTGAATTTATATATGCTGTTCTTCCGGTTTTGGCCTGGGCTATGTAGACTAAATAAAACTGTTAACCTAGTAGGGAAAGTTACAGAATGTGCTAACTCCTATTATTGTATTGTATTGCATTTTGTTGACTGAAGGTCCAGCACCTCCCTGCAGTCAACTTCATTAGCCCAGCATGGCATCACAGAGGAACAAATCCTGTCCAGAGTCCGGAGGAGTTTGACCAAAGTGAATGAAAGCGGCTTGACTCCCGGTTCGGACGAATGGATTGACGCCATTGCTGCAGAAGTTACAACAACAAGATATTCAACTTCCTCAATGACAAGTCCAAGCATGCAGAACTCAAGTCCTACATTTACATTTGAAAGGGCCATGGGCATGGAAGTTATGAAAAGTATTTCATCAAAATTAAAGACTTACCTAGCCCAACACAAGCCCTGTCTGGATGGAGATGTAGTGGGTTCCACTACTGCAAAGGCAATGACTACAGTCATGCAAAAAGTAGAAGCATGTCTGGATGTAAATGAAAGCAATCATCCTGCCAAAAAACTGATTGTGGCAATGAAGAAGACTATCCAAGACTTGGCTTGCCAAAGTCTTTCTTCAAATGACGTTTCTGCCCATAATGCCAGTGACCTTAGTGAACTCGTAGTTTTTGAGCAAGAAAAGCTCGGGCAAAACTCAGGCCAAGGCTCGAGCAAGGCATTGGCATTGGGGAGGTTCTCCGGTGAGCAACTCCTTACTAAGGCAAAGAAAGCCATTAGTGAAGTTCTCACTGAAAAAGTCAGAGCCATGACTGAGTCCACATCAGCTAGACCTTGTTTTTCGTGTATCGCTGTTCTTGAGAGTGGCATTAACATGGACCAGAGGGATCTCGCCTCTGGATGCTCTCCTCAGTCAGTTCACCTAGTGAGTTCAACGATTGTTGACACGTTTGTGGAAGAGATGATCAATCATAGAAATCACCGTTGATGTGCAAGAATCACATTTACCAGACACAGTACATGAAACTCAAAATGCTGAGTCTTTTGTACTGCTAAGAAATGTGATTCTTGAATCGGCCAAAGGACTTTATGACAAAGTCCATGTGACAATGAAGAATTTTTTCAAGAGCCCGCTGATTCTGTGGCGCAAAGGCATGTCCACCCCTGATATTGAAGAATTGGAAGCAGAGGCACTGCAGCTGATGGATACTCCATCAGCGCAATACCCTCAGCTCTCAGGAGTGCAGACAACGATTACAAGCAGTGAACAGCTGCTGCGCTCTTCCAGACCAGTGCTCCGAAGGACACACAGTGACCAAACAGAAAATGTGGCTTTAGGAGCATTTCATCTGACCCAGAATCAGCTTGACGAGTGCACTAGAGATGCTTTGAGAGGGGTCCTTATCTCCCTTTTATCGACAGAGTCTGAGGAACCATGCTCATCATCCAGTGCACTTGCTGACATATTTGTGGAAAATGTCATTTTCCAAATGGAGGAGTCGATCTCTTCAAGGTCTTCAATGACTTTAGGAAGCAGCAGCGACAACTCCAGCAAGCACACCTTTGAGAACCTTGCAAAATTTCAGATTCAACATCCAGACAGTTTTCCACTTGGGAGTACCTTCAAAGTAAACTGTCCAGCGATGTGTTTGAAACAAATGCTCTATGGACTGTGAGTGAAGCAGTTCTTAAAACAGTAAGAAGTCACAAGTCTGGCTCACTGGATCAGCACAGTTTGCCAGAGAGAGCTCAAGTGAGCTCCTTCTTTTTTCCCCATTAGATACGGCATCTTCAGATGAGGAGTCACTGCAGGTAGAGACAGCTGATGTTGATGTAGATTCTGCTGCATCCATCATAGCCCACCAGTTTGTCACTGATCTGCAGGGTTGTGTCGAGTCTTGGCACTCCATCAAGATGGAATGTGACAAGACACATAAAGAGAAGTTCTTCTCCGCAGCCTCTAGACTCTACCAGAATCTGATGAGCAAGATGGAAGAGTTTTTTGCTGACATATCTTTCAAGGGTTGGAGCCACGCTAAACAACTGGTAAAAGAAGCACTGGCCAAGACTAAGTGCGCCAGCAATTGTGAGCACCCCATGAAAGATCAAAACACTAATCCAGTGCTTAATCTGAAGGACACCGCCAACAGAGTTCTGAGGGAAATTTTCGGAGCACATCATGACGATGTGGTGAGTGCTGAGTGTGGTTGTGACCAAGCTGCAATTCAGCAGCTTGAAGCATATTTCACCTCAGTCATGTCACCCACTGAGACACATGGTGAGGAGGATCACAGTCAACAAACTTGTCCCTTCATCTACAGAGCTCATCCGGAAAATCTCAGAGGATGAGTTCCAAATCAAAGCAGCAGAGATTGTGTATTCTGCCCTAGCGATGGCAATCAACGTAGGCAGATAGCGAACGAGGTTGAGGGTGAATGATCTTTACTGGTGATTTTGGTTTTCACAAATACAGATGTATTTTCATCCTCTTTGTCCACGTAAAACTAAAACACACATGAATACACTACATTACTGACTGAATAGCATTCATCTCATATCAACACAAGTGAAAATAATGCATGACTGAACGAACATAAACATGTACTAGCAAGCTAGTCTGCTACCTAGCCTAATGCTAACGCACATTGCATTCGAGCATAACCTGTCAAAAATATATCACTTAACAAACTACAAGTTTCATTTACTTGCTTAATATTCATGTACGTATCCTTATAAGGCTTATATGCCAACACAGAAACATAACTTACAGGCATATCTATCGGAAGGATTCAGCGGCATACAACACACACTGCATAACGTTACTTCATACATGAGAAAATGAACGTCTTCCTGGATTACTGCATTACTGAAACTGCCATAATAACATTGGACAGTAGGTGGCGCCTTCGCACCGCGAATGACACTAAATAGACCATCAGTGTTTAACACAAGAAAACATAGAAACAAAATGCTGCTTTGCAAGGAAATATCATGAAGTCATAACACTCCCCGCCTGGCATTATTACTTTATGCCACTATTTACTTTTCATTACATCAATTACTTTCATTGTCTTTGGGAAAGAGCAAAACAACTTCGCTGATGGGCCTAAGATACTCTTTCACAGTCCCTTGTTTGGAAGTTTTTACCATGACCTTGCGAACTCTGTTGTCACTGCTTGGAATGGTCTTTGTTATGAGTCCGATTGGCCATTCACTGCGTTTCACCTGACAGTCCTTAAGCAGTACAACATCACCTTCCTGAAGGTTGGCTCTGTTTTCAGTCCATTTCTTTCTAGGCTGTAGAGTCGGCAGGAATTCCTGCCTCCACCTTTTCCAAAAGGCATCCGCCAGGCTCTGAACCTGACGCCACTGACTTTTGTGTAGGTGGTCAATTTTGAAGTCCCCGGGAGGAGCAGGAGCGACGCTTGCTTTCTGAGTCAGTAGCATTGCAGGTGAGAGAACCTGCGGCATTTCAGCATCTGTTGAGATGGGGGTCAAAGGTCGGGAGTTCATAATGGCCATGACCTCAGCCATTAAAGTGGTCAACACCTCATGTGTGAGTCTTGTTGAGTTGTTTTTTAACAAAAGTCCATTGAGAATGCGCCGCGCCACCCCAATCATCCTCTCCCACGCCCCTCCCATGTGAGATGAGTGTGGTGCGTTGAATGACCAGGTGCAGCCTCGATCCTGTAGGAAGTTTCTGATCTCTGGGTCCTCTGTATTGATTTGCAGCTCTCTGCAGGCGCCGATAAAGTTCGTGCCTCTGTCAGACCTCAGATGCTGAACTGGCCCTCGAATAGCCAGGAAGCGTCTGAGAGCGTTGACAAAGCTTGATGTTGACATTGACTCAATTACTTCCAGATGGACGGCTCTGGAGCTCAAGCAGCTGAAAACAACGGCCCACCTTTTGTTCTCAGCACTGCCTCCTCTCGTCCGACGTGTCACTACAGTCCATGGGCCAAATATGTCAAGGCCTGTGTGTGTGAATGGAGGATCCACTGAAACTCTGTCCGCCGGTAAGTCTGACATTTTCTGAGTCTCAAGCCCTCCTCTCAGTCGCCTACACATGACACATTTGTGGATGACACTAGAGATGAGCCTTTTGCCTCCAACGATCCACAGGCCAGCCGTGCGTACTGCTCCTGCAGTGAGATGGCGGCCTTGGTGAGCTACTTGGCTGTGATAATGTTCCACAATCAGCTTTGCAATGTGATGTTTGGGTGGTATAATCAATGGATGTTTTTCCTGGTCAGGAAGGTCTGCCATGTGCACTCGGCCACCCACTCTCAACAGTCCTTCGTTGTCGATGAAGGGGTTAAGTCTCTTGAGTGAGCTGTGCAGTGACACTCTCCCATCTTGCATCAAACCTTTAAATTCATCTTTGTAAATGTCCTGTTGTGCTGCTTTTATGATTGTGCATTTTGCTTGTGAGAGTTCTGAGTTGCAAGGTCTCTTGCAGCAGTGCCACTTACTGCAGCTGTCTGTGCGTGTGGGTTGAGAGAATGACCTAGCAATGTGAGTAAGTGTTGTGACAGCTTCTCACAAGGGAATTCCAGCTTGAGAAGCGCTGAAATCTGTGTGTGCCTAGAGACTGAATTGTGATCTTTGTTGACAGTGTGGTTACCTGAGGCCTAATCTCAACATCCAGGTCCGGGTCCACGAGCTGGAAACACTCTGCGTTGTCGTCTTTGGTGTCTGGCTGTTGGAGGAAGGCCGGCCCAGAAAACCAGTTTGTGAGGTGCAGCTGAGCTGGCGGCATAGGCCGGGTGGCGTGGTCAGCTGGGTTCTGGTCAGTGCGGACATAATTCCACTGGTTTGGGGAGGTGGATTTCCGTATGCGTGCGACCCTGTTGGCCACATACATGTGAAACCGCCGTGTCGTGTTGTGGATGTAGCCGAGTACTACACGGCTGTCCGTGTAGAACTTCACATGGAGGTCAGTGTCCAACTCTTCTTTTATGAGCTCTGTGAGCTCGACGGCGAGCACTGAGGCACACAGCTCCAAGCGTGGAACAGTGTGAGCAGGAAATGGGGCTAGCTTTGACTTACTCATTACAAACCCCACATGATGCTGTCCTTGTGAATCTTTCACCCGTAGATACGCCACAGCTGCTATGGCCAGAATGGACGCATCTGAGAAGACACATAACTCTCTGCTGTGAGCCTGTGAGAATGATGTTGAAACATATGGTCTTGGAATGTGTAGACACTCGAGGTCTGCTAGAGACGTAGTCCATGCCTCCCACTGAGCCTTTTTGTCTGCTGGGAGAGGCTCATCCCAGTCCTGCTGCAGTGATGAGAATTGTCTCACGAGAGCTTTGCCTTGCATGGTGACAGGAGAGACGAAGCCCAAGGGATCATACAGGCTATTGACCGTTGAGAGCGTCCCCTCTCCGTGTGAATGGCTTTATCTCTCTCGACATTCTGAATGTGAAGCAGTCCATTTTTGAGGTTCCAGCTCACGCTGAGACTGCGCTGGAGAGGCAGTGGGTCTGAGCTCAGATCTAAGTCCTTGAGCTCCTTTGCTCTGTCTTCTGATGGAAAGGCTTCCATGACTGTGGCGCTGTTGGAGGCTACTTTGTGAAGTTTCAGATTCGCTGCTGCCAACATGTTTTGTGTTCTTTTCAGCAGGTCAATAGCTGTCATTTCATTGGACACCGAAGTTATCCCGTCATCGACATAAAAGTTGCGTAGCACAAACTCTTTGGCATCTGTGCCATATTCTGCTTCGCCCTGTTCTGCTGTGCGCTGCAGGCCGTATATGGCAACAGCTGGCGATGGACTGTTGCCAAAAACATGTACAGTCATCCTGTACTCGATGATCTCTTCTGTAGGGCAGTTGTCTTTGTGCCACAGAAAGCGGAGATAATTGCGATGATCCTGTTTCACTTTGAAGCTGTAAAACATTTCCTCAATGTCAGCAGTAACCGCTATCTTCTCTTTGCAAAAGCGCAGCAGCACACCTATTAAAATGTTGTTGAGGTTGGGCCCTCATAGCAGAACATCATTGAGCGAGGTGTTATGATACTGGGCACTTGAGTCAAAAACCACTCTAATTTTGTCTGGTTTTTGAGGGTGGTATACGCCAAATATTGGCAAATACCAGCGTTCTTCACCTGACTGCATAGGTGGAGCGGGTTCAGCTTGGTGAGTTTCTATGACCTTTTGCATGAAGTCAAAGAAATGTTCCCTCATACCTGGTTTCTTCCGGAAAGAGCGTTGCAACGAGGACAGCCTTTGCACTGCTTGCTCCCTGTTGTTCGGAAGCTGGCGTCTAGGTGAGCGAAATGGCAGTGGCGCCACCCATTGGTTGTCCTGGTCCTGGAACGCTTCTTTGTTCATCAGGTCTAGGAAGATGTTGTCTTCGATTGAGAGTGCTGTTTTTTCGTCATCTGCATTTCTTGAGAACACATCTCCAATGGAATGGAGGCTGTCTGAGTGGCTGGAGTAGCATGGCGTGACTGGAACGTACTGGAGGGGGGGAGAGCTCATCTGTTCTTTGACCTGGACACTTTTGTTGCATGGAGTGAAGAATGACGCTCTGCCGCTGTTGAGCACATTCGTCCTGTAGACCTTGACTTCACCTGGCTGGTGGGCTCTATCAAGGCAGATCTCTCCTACGATGACCCAGCCCAGTGGCGTCGCCAGGCGATTTTTACGGGGCTTTAGCCCGGGGTAATTTGAGCCGAGCCCGGGGTAAATTTTTTTTGAATGCTTTATACATATAACTTTACAATTCAATAATCTGCCATAACTGAAATACTTGTTTCGCTGTTTTATTCCGTTATAGTTTGTTTTCTTGTCTCACAGCCTATCAAAATAAGGAAGGATCATATTTACTTGTCTCTGATTAGGCGAAGTCGGCGCGGGGCGGGGCTGAACAGCAGGGTTCGAGTTAGGTGGGAGCCAGTGGGAGCTGAGCTCCCATAGAGAGAGGTCTGGCTCCCATGAAAGCAGCAAACTCAAACATCTGTGGGGGCTCTGACAATACAATAGTATAATATTTTACTGACAAATAAAGTTATCATAAGCGGGGATCAAACCGAGCTATGGGAGGTGGAACCTTTTTATGGAGTTGCGAGCGCGCCAAGCGCTTGTTACAGGGGTGTTTTTGATCATCTTTTCTTTTTGTGTTATTGCCTTATTGGCATGCTGTTATTATGTTCTCTGATGATAAAGGGGCACGGTATGCTTGCGCAGTTGCAATGTATAGGTTGCAAACACAAATCAATGTCTTAATTGATTGTAAACCATGATTTGGTTGTGACCGATAGTTACCGTGCGTAACAGTCGGGGTTTGCCTCTGACGCGAGAGGATCTAATGATGGTATGTTATATTGCCTAGTTTGTGGGCCTTGCCCCTGATTATTTTCAGTTTGATCAGTGTTTTGTTTGTTTAGTTTGTTTGTTAATTTGTTATGTTATGCACCCCGCCGGTGGCATAATATAAAATAAAAGAAAGACGTCTGCATTATTCCGTTTCCATGCCTTGAGTCTACCACCCGCCGGACACACTCCGTTACAATGCCACTGAAAATGTGGCCGCTTGCTTATTTCGGTTTCAGCCTACTTCAATAAAGCCAAACATAGGCCTACTGTAGCTCCAGATAGTAAGATAATGCGCGGCTCTCCCTAGGTCAACCTCTCTCCTAGATATTGCTTTAACCAGGCTATTCCGATCATGCTGCGCATGATGTAAACTTTATCGAGTATTTCGCGCAAGTAGCATATTCACCGAAATTAATAAGTGCCAGTTCATCGTTATGCATAACATTCAGCCAGAGGTCCGGGAGAGAGAGATAGAGAGAGACATTGTCAACTTCTCACATTGTAAGGTCAGTGCTTGCTTCCCATTACTTTCAAAAGTCCGCAAAGCCTTTACCGAACTCATGCGCAGTTGCGCAGACTGGAGAACGAAAAAAAAAAAAAAAAAACATCCCATACACCCCCCCCCCCCCCCCGCAATTAATTCATGGGCTCCCACGAAGATGGAATCATAACTCGAACCCTGCTGAACAGGGACCCGAGATGAGTCTCGTGGAGCATGTGTGAACAGTTTTGGGAGAGATATGCGCTTTGCTAGTGAGCTGTAATGTTGTGCAGAACTGTAAGACTGTTTGGCCAAATGATCTTACAGTTTTAAGAGTGTAATTTCTGTTTCAAGAAATGAGCCAAAGCAACAGAGAAAAACTGCAATAACCATACCCTGCAAAGAAAATTCTAATACCATAGATCTTCATTGCCTTTTTCATTTCACGTGCGTGTGCGTGCCCCCCCCCCCCCAAAAAAAAATTTCCAGGCGCGCGCTTCGCGCGCGCATTAGGAAACACCCTGGGGCTGAGCCCAGGTTGTCCTTAAAGTCTAGAAACGCCCCTGACCCAGCCCAAATCTAAGCGCTGAGCATATGGTGTGTTGTGTGGCCCATTATGCTGTTCACGTACCTTATGCACAGACAAGACATCTCTCCCTAGGAGTAAAAGGATCTGAGCGTTGGGATCTGGAGGAGGGATTTTACCAGCCACTGGAACAAGGTGGGGGAAGTGCTGAGTTATCTCTGGTGTTGGGATTTCTGCTTTGTCATCGGGAATTGTGTTGCATTCTATGAGGATAGGGAGTGCCACTGTAGATTTCCCATCAAGTGACTCCACTATGAAGTTGCTCGCTTTCCTCCCCGCCGTCTCGACAGTGCCTGAACACGTTTTCAAGGTGTATGGAGAGGGGTTGCTTTCAATGCTGAACAGATCAAAGAACTGTGACTTGGCCAACGATCGATTGCTCTGTTCGTCTAACACTGCATAGACGTGTCGCATTTTGCCACGTTGGTCTGAGGGGTAAACTCGCACTAGACATATCTTGGAGCATGATCTAGGCTGAGGGGAGCTAGTGCATATTTCTGTGCATTTAGAGCTTACACTAGGGGATGCGTCTGTTACACTGGGAGGGTCAGGCTCTGGCTCACGCTTTGTCTCTCCAATAGACCAGGGTGCGGGTCCAGGGTGTAAAGCAGCGACATGTTTTTCACTGTCACATTCTCTGCATTTGACTGGTAATTTGCAGTCCTTAGCAACATGCTTTGTAGAAGCACAGCATCGATAGCAGATGGAGTTTTCTTTGAGATAAGCTTTCCGTTCATCAAAATGCTTGCTTCGAAATGTTCGACACTTGGCGAGGGGGTGGGGCTTGTCGTGGATAGCGCAGTGCTTGTCCGGCTCACCTGGCTTCTCCGACGGGCTGGATGTAGAGGCTGAAGCTGTGGCTGCCACTTCAGTTTTCTTAACGAACACAGATGGCTTGTTCAACTTTACAGTTCTGTCTGGCTTCACGCTGCTTGCACAGCTGGATGAGAAAACAAAGCTTGGGTCATTTCTAGTTTTAGCTTGGCTGCACACAAACTCCACAAAAAAGCTAAAGGGTGGAAAGGCTACTTTGAACTGTTCTTTGTGTCTTGAGCCTTGTGTGACCCATCTTTCCTGGAGGTTATATGGAAGTTTTTCAACTATAGGGTTAACACCCCGTGCGGTGTCAAGGTATGTGAGCCCGGGCGTGAGGCCACTATACTTTGCGGATTCCAGCTCCTGTAGAAGGTCTCCCAGCTCTCTGAGTTGTCGAGGGTCTTTGTTTGTTATGCGGGGGAAATCTTCCAGTCTTTTCAGTAGAGCATGCTCGATGACTTCAGGGCTTCCATAGCAGTCCTCTAAGCGCTGCCATATCAATTGGACTGCTTTTGCTGGACTTGTTACATGGACTGACCTGATTCGTTTGGCGTGCGTGGAAGACTCTGGGCCCAGCCATTTCACTAGTAAGTCGAGTTCCTCTCTGTCTGTCAGATGGAGGTTGTGTGTTATGCTCTGGAACGAGGT
The DNA here is from genome assembly GCA_027497455.2 of Sardinella longiceps. Lineage (NCBI taxonomy): Eukaryota > Metazoa > Chordata > Actinopteri > Clupeiformes > Clupeidae > Sardinella > Sardinella longiceps. Next base: position 1,466 of record JAODXP020009664.1, on the reverse strand, counting down.
CTTCCATGCCCAATAATTCTCTGGGCGGTCATCAAAATGAGTCAGCCCTGAACTCACCATTTCCTTCTTTATCAAGTAGGTGGCGAAATCAGGCAGCTGAGGCGGCGCGTCTACGTAGCCTTCAGACGTTCTGTGAGACGGAGGCCCGGGAGCATACTGTGGAGATGGCTTACTCTGTTGGCTCACATAGTTGACTGGAGTCTGCTGAGTGAGGTTGGCTGCGTGAGGATGAGCTTGAGAGAAGGGCTGATTGAGGACTAGTTGAGCGTGAGGTTGAGGATAGGGCCGAGTGATGACTGGAGGAAGGGCAGTTTCTCTGAAGATGTGCTGTGATTCAGGAAAAGGTTGCTGAGCGTATTGCACTGGAGTGTTCTGCACATACTCCCGGGTGCGCTGGGCTCTCTCTTCTTCTCCAAAATCGAAGCACCGTTCGTCCTCCATATCAGCTGCTGCCTCGTACACCTCTGCCTCTCTGGATGCTGCTGTTGCTTCCTTTTCTAGCTGCAACACATGAAGATCGGCTTCCACTTCTGCTTTACGGCGCGTTGCTTCAGCCAGCGTTTTCTGTTGCTGCTCCTCAATGCGAGCTTTCTCACGTAACATGGCGGCTTCTCTCTCAGCGTAGGCTATCTTGACCTTGAATGCCTCTGCTTTGGCTCTAGCCTTGGTTGCTGCACTGCTAGTTGTTGATACAGTGGTTCTTACTGACGAAGTGCTAGAGTGAGTCTTCGTTTCAGCGATATTCAATTTAGTTTCGTCGTCTTTCCGAGACATGTTGGATTTCTTCGGACGTCAATGCAAGGTCGTTCTGTTTCCCGCCGTGCGGATGCCTTTTTACTATTCTGCCCTAGCGATGGCAATCAACGTAGGCAGATAGCGAACGAGGTTGAGGGTGAATGATCTTTACTGGTGATTTTGGTTTTCACAAATACAGATGTATTTTCATCCTCTTTGTCCACGTAAAACTAAAACACACATGAATACACTACATTACTGACTGAATAGCATTCATCTCATATCAACACAAGTGAAAATAATGCATGACTGAACGAACGTAAACATGTACTAGCAAGCTAGTCTGCTACCTAGCCTAATGCTAACGCACATTGCATTCGAGCATAACCTGTCAAAAATATATCACTTAACAAACTACAAGTTTCATTTACTTGCTTAATATTCATGTACGTGTCCTTATAAGGCTTATATGCCAACACAGAAACATAACTTACAGGCATATCTATCGGAAGGATTCAGCGGCATACAACACACACTGCATAACGTTACTTCATACATGAGAAAATGAACGTCTTCCTGGATTACTGCATTACTGAAACTGCCATAATAACATTGGACAGTAGGTGGCGCCCTCGCACCGCGAATGACACTAAATAGACCATCAGTGTTTAACACAAGAAAACATAGAAACAAAATGCTGCTTTGCAAGGAAATATCATGAAGTCATAACA
>JAODXP020009663.1:142500-150029 GCA_027497455.2 Sardinella longiceps | reverse complement strand
TACAGAGCAGTGTTGAATCCAGGTGTCCACTTCCTCTCCTGTCACATCCCTCTGGGTGGCGTTCTTGAGCATCTGCTGAGCCTTGTCCTCGTGCCGCAGGACGGCAGAGTGTGTGTGTGTGTGTAACTCCTGGAAGCGCTGCCACAACTGCAACAGAGCTTTACTGCTCCGCAACTGCTCAGAGATCTGCTCCAATAGTCCATTCCACCTGAGACACAAACAGTGGATGTCAGTGGATGTGTGTCTAGGTATGTGTGTGTGTGTGTGTGTGTGTGTGTGTGTGTGTGTGTGTGTGTGTGTGTGTGTGTATGAGTGTGAGTGTGTGTGTGTGAGTGTCAGTCTTTATGCTTCACAACTTTATGCTTCACAACTTGGTCAAGCTCCTACTAATAATGGAGGCTGTGTGTGTGTGTGTGTGTGTGTGTGTGTGTGTGTGTGTGTGTGCGTGTGCGCGCAACTCACCTGAGTGTGATGTCTGTGAGTGTGTGTGTGAGTGAGACACACACCGCTGGGTGGCTATGCTGTAGTAGTGTTTGTGTGGTGGAGCTCAACTGGGTCACACTTCCTTCCTGTGCCTCTAGCTCGACCTGCAGGGCCTGAGGACACACACACACACACACACACACACACACACACACACACACACACACACACACGAGATTGAGCCACACTCTCCTCTAGTTCCCCCTGCAGGGCTTGAGGAGAATTTCATTCCACTATATCACCACGGCAAACAGACCACACACAGTCGGTGTCATGGCGACAGTGTGGCATGCATGTTTACTGTCTGATACCATGGCAACACTGTGGGCAATCTGGGCATGAATATTAAGCCCCGAGGGTCCACAGATGTGAGTTTACTTGACCAAATTTGGATGTCTTCAGCTGAATAAAATAATTTAGTTACAAAAAAGATGAAAAACTCAAGATTGCCAAAGCTGTTCACACCAAGGGGTTTCAAACTAGCTTTAAACATGAAAGCAATCACTAATTCAGCATTTTATCACCTAAAAAACAAACACAACAGAACCCAATAGGGCAGACAAAAATACTAGTAAAAAATGTTAGAACAAATAGTATGGTGAATCAGCTTTGCCAGTATGCAGTTCAGCTAGAGATGGTGGTTTCTTTGGAAGCAACTCCCAGAGGACATGAAAAATGACCCTACTTTTTTATTTGTGGTTTTATATCTTTGTGAGGCACATTGAACAGTCCATTGAACAGTGTATGAAATGTGCTGTACAAATAAACTTGCCCTGCCTTGACTTGTGTCTGTGTGAGTGTGTGTGTGTGTGTGTGTGTGTGTGTGTGTGTGTGTGTGTGTGTGTGTGTGTGTGTGTGTGTGTGTGTGTGTGTGTGTGTGTGTGTGTGTGTGTGTGTGTGCCCGCACGTTTGAGTGAGAGAGAGTACCTCCAAACTCTCAATCTAAGTGTGTGTGGTGTCTAATGACCCAGTGAGGATGTGGAAGCAAGACAAGGAGTAGTGTGTGTGTGTGTGTGTGTGTGTGTGTGTGTGTGTGTGTGTGTGTGTGTGTCTCTCTCTCTCTGTGTGTGTGTGTGTGTGTGTGTGTGTGTGTGTGTGTGTGTGTGTGTGTGTGTCCTCCAGACTCTCCACCTGAGTGTTAGTGGCGTCTAGTGAGCCAGTGAGGATGCGGAGGCGGGACAGGGAGTAGTGTGTGTGTGTGTGTGTGTGTGCTTGTGTGTGTGCGTGTGTGTGAGTGTATGTGTCATACCTCCAGACTCTCCACCTGAGTGTTAGTGGCGTCCAGTGAGCCAGTGAGGATGCGGAGGCGGGACAGGGAGTAGCGTCCCTCCATCAGGTAGCCTCTGATCTCCTCAGACGCCCGCTTATGCATCTGCCACTGGTCCAACACTCCCCGCAGACTTCCCTTCAGCTGGCCCAGCTGCAACACACACACACACACACACACACACACACACACACACACACACACACTCAGAATACAAAGCCAAACACATGAGAATATACACTCATACACACATGAGAGAATCAGTGTACACACTACACAAATAAATGCAAATGAATACACACACTACAATACACACATCAGAACAAACACACACATAAACCCACCATTTGGTCAAGACTGGCCCATGATTGGTTAAGTTCTTTCAACGTTTCCATGACAACAGTACATCCATCTCCCTTCTTGTCCTTCGTCAGCAAACTTGCTCTTTCCCCGGCCTTCTCCAGTTCCTTCCCTTTCTCCTTCATTGTCTCCTCCAGCTCCTGTCACACACACACACACACACACACACACACACACACACACACACACACACACACACACACACACACACACACACATTTTAACATATGTGTGTATTACTGAGCCATTGCTCTGGAGACAAGAGCTCTAGGGCCCTGAAGTAGGCTAATTGATAAATGACAAATATATGAATAAAAGCCTCTCTGCTAAATGTGTAACAAATGTACAGCTATTTCATTGCTTATGCTATGTGTGTGTGTGAGTGTGTACATTTACCTGGCAGTCCTTGAGTGCGTTATGCACGGACGCCACATCTTCCAGCCTCTGCTTCCTCTTCAGCTTTTCTTCCTGAGAGCTTAGCCACGCCCTCAAAGTCTGAACCCCACTTTCATGCTCTGCCCAACTGTCCAACAAACCTTCCAAAACCTGAATCTGTAACATACACAAAACACACACAAATTTAGAGTCATTTTATGTTTTAGTTATGCCTACAGAGCCAGATCCCCACTAAGTTAATCATCATCTCTGTGATGAGGAACCATCAGTATCAGGGATGCTAAGTGGACTTTCCATAATCAAAGGGGTGCTAACATGCTAAGCTAAGGCCCTGCAGTATCTGTCTCAGTGAAAAAGCAATATCAGAGAGATGCTAATATGCTAAGCTAATGCCCTACAGTATCAAAGGAATGCTAAGGCCAGAGTATCTTTGCTAAGGCTCGGAAAGTTTTGATAGGTGAGGGCCAATTTAAGGACCCAACGGTGAACTGAGGGCCACCAAAGGCGCACCGGAAGAAAAGGGAAAAAAAGAAAAATCACCCTTGTAATCATTTTAATGACAAGATTGAATCTCGACAGTTTACATTTATTGCAATACGTGAATGGCTATAGATGCCGCTAAACACCACTAAATGGAGATTAATTCCAAACAAAACAATGTAGGCCTACAGTTTTACAGATATTATCAGAAGTTATTGCGGGCCGCCAGAAATGTCTTCCTGCAGGCCGCCATTGGCACCCGGGCCGCACTTTGAGAACCACTGCTCTAAAACCAACCTTCTCAGTGATAAGACCCTGCAGTATCTGCCAGCGGCGGTTCATGGCTCCCAACCGCTCTGCAAAGTCGGTCTTGTCACTGCGCTTCCCTTCCACATCCTGACTGCTCATCTGCAGAACCGACTGGTTCACAAAGTCCACCGTCAACTGCTTACATGTCAGATCTATACGGAAACCCTGCGGACGGAAAAGGGGAGGGAAAGAAAAAGACAGAGGGTGGAAAAGGGATAGAAATCCATAAAGAAAGAGTAGAACCGTGTTCAAATGGTAATGCAATGGTGAGTGTACATTGGGCCTGGGTGACCAGTTATTCTGAGAAGGGGGAGCTATATGTTAGCTGTTATTTCCAGTGATTATGCTAAGCTAATTGAATCAGGCTAGGCATTGCTCAAATGGACAGTTCCAATCCTGTTCTCTATTGATTGACAGCAAATGATGACATTTTCCCAATAGTTTGTCCCCATAGTGTGTCCTGTTGGTAAATATCTGCAAACTCCAGAGGAGAGTATATGTCAATGTAACTATATTATGTCATAAATTTAACAGTGAGACTTAAAGTGGTGTTTCACTGTCTATTTCTCTGGACTCTTGGTTTCGGTATGAAGCTTTGAGTGTGTGTATTTTTTAAGTGTGTGTAACTCCTCCTACCTTATACTTCTGCAGGAAGTCATCAATGACCTCTGACCCCACAGCTGCCATAATGCCCTGCTGGTCATCCTGGATGGCATTCTCCATGACGGAGATCCAACTCATCAGCTCTGTGATGGCGTCACGAGATGGCAACTTCTCCATCTGCAACTGTGGGAATGAACACACACAAAGCATTTACACATTTAGCATGCCCAAGTATGCCCAAATTCTTCCCTAAAGTTCATTGTCTCCTATTTAGATCTGTGTGCGCGCGCGCACACACACACACACACACACACACACACACACACACACACACACACACACTACTGTTTCCTGAAATTCTGCAGTGGTGGTTCCAGCTCATAATCTAAGTGTGTGTTTGGGTCCCCATATCTGGTGCAGTTTTTCCTGGGATGTGTGTGTGTTTGTATGTGTGTCCAAACATAGTGTAGTGTCTCCTGGATCTGGTGTGTGTGTGTGTATGTGTGTGTGTGTGCGCGTGCGTGTCTGTGTGTGTGTGTGTCTGTGTGTGTGTGTCTGTACCTGGTGTAATTTCTCCTGCACCAGTGGGATGCGTGTGAGCAGGTCTCCCCAGTTAGAGTCCACCTCGGCCATCTGTGCTCGGAGGGCAGCCGTGTCCACCTTCTTGAGCCGCAGGAGCTGACCGCCCAGACTCAGCACTGAAGAGTGCAGAGAGGAGCGCCGCTCCACCTCCTTAGAGAACTCCTGCAGGAGGCCACACACCAGAACATGGGGAGAGGAGGAGTGGAGAGAGGAGAAGAAGAGAAGAAGAGAAGAAAAGAGGAGATGAGAAGAGGTGGAGGAGAGTAGCAGGAATGGGAAGATGAAGGGAGAACAAAAAAAGGTTACGGCATAAGTGTTTTTGCCTGTACTTGGCAAAATAAAACCACTTTCTCTCTACTCTCCCATTCACTTACACCCCCCCCTCTCTCTCTATCTCGCTCTCTCTATCTCCCTCTGTTCCACCTCTCTTTCTCTCCCCATCACTTTTTCTCTTCCTCATCCCTCTATCCTCCGTATCTCCACATCTCTGTCTATCTCTCCCCCTCCACACCTTCACCCCGCTCACTCTCCATCCTCTTCCACTCTCCACCTCATCCCTCTCTCATCCTCTTCTCCTCCCCCCATCTCTCCCTGTATCTCACCAGGAAGGAGTGGAGATGGTCCCTGACGTTCTCCAGCTCCTGCGGAACAGTGACAGACTGGGTGTTCCAGAACTCCAGGCGTTCCAGAGCGGAACGCAGCCACTGGCTCAGCTCCGCACACTCCTTCTGGTACCTGGGAGGAGCAAGGTTCTCAGGGTCAAAGTTGAAAGGTAATGAAACACTAAAATTCATAGATATCAAGCCATCAAAACAGTGTAGCTACTTGTGTGTGTGTGTGTGTGTGTGTGTGTGTGTGTGTGTGTGTGTGTGTGTGTGTGTGTGTGTGTGTGCGTGTGTGTCTAACCTGCTCCAGTGTTTGAGAGTAGAGTCGAGGCGGTGGAGCTCCTTGTTGAGTTTAGTGGACGTATTGAGCCAGTGATCCCCTAGCTGTGTTAGCTGCTGTTCCAACTCCCCACAACACACACTCAACAGCAAGCGCTTGCCCTCCTCCAACACACCATACAGCTGCTGCTGATGCTCAGACAGACTACCCTTTAACCGCTAGGAGAGAAAGAGAGAGAGAGAGAGACATTAACACACACACACACACACGTAACAGCAAGCGCTTATATCTACACACACACTTAATAGCAAGCGCTTTTACTGTACCTAGGTATAGACACACACACACACACACACACACACACACACACACACACAAACACACATTTATTGCAGATGCAAATGCATGTACACACACACACACACACACACACACCTGGTAGAGGGTGATCCTGTCCTGCAGTCGGTCCTCAGTCTCCTCCACCAGTCCAGTGGTGGGGATGCTGCTCTCCACCTGCTCCAGCACTGCACACAGAGCCTGGTAGTCCCCAACCAGCTGACTCCACGACTACACACACACACACACACACACACACACACGCACACACACACACACAGACAAACACAATGATATATACAGTAATTATGCTCCAGCGTTCGCCCCCCCCAGGCTCCGTAAATACAGACATATGCACACTGCGCACACACACACACACACACACACACACACACACACACACACTCTAACCTCCACACACTCTTACCTCCAGTACCGCCTCCAGCTCCATGCCCCTCCTGCAGGCCTGTTTGAGAGTTGAGCGCGCCTGGCCAACCGTGTCCTCGTGGGCCTGCAGCTCTCGCTGGCTCAGAACCCCACGCACACGACAGAACCACGACTCCAACAGAACCAAATGGGCCTCCAGAGCCTGGAAGAACTCCTGCAGAGAGCAACCAGTCCATGTGTCATGTTCTAAAGAATGTTCTAATGTACTAATGGGACAGACGAACTTTATAATAGCTGTCCCCTATAAATGGTTATTACATAGCTTATAAACAGCTTATTAACAATAATATCTAATTAATCAGCAAAAAGTTCATTGGAAAGTTAGTGGTTTTAAATTCCATCAAGTTTTTCCATTTTATCATTTAGCTATAACAAACTGTACATTAACTGTTAACTAATTAACTATTCTGTTTATTTCTGTACATTAATGTTATCTGTTGTCTATTAACTGTTAATTGATGACTTACTAGTGTTAATAATCTATTTAATAACCATTTATAGAGGATGCTTATTACAAAGTGCTACCAAATAGGGAATGAAATATGTTATGTTCTAATGGGGCACTGTTGAGTTTTGCTGAATTCTTACCTTGTGTTTGTCCAAGAGGATCTGCACCTCGATGACGGAGCCCACACTCATCTTTTGGTCGGCGGCCATCTTGTCCTGAGCTGTGTCCACCAGCTCGGCCAGGTCCTGCAGTGCATGCTCATACTGGACCTTCAGCGCCAGAGCCTGGTTCAGCCCACTGCGCCGCCAACCCACCATCTGGACCAGCTCCTCATAGCAGTCCTGAGTCAAACCACATACACATAGAAAATCAGCTACACACACACACACACACACACACACACACACACACACACACACACAGCACCAGTGCCTGGTTCAGCCCCAGCAACACCAACACACCATGTGGACTACCACACACACACACACACACCTGTAGCTTGAGTAGCTCCTGCGCAGACGTCTGGTCCGGGTGCAGAGAATCTCCTCGGCTCCTGAGCTCCTGTACACGCTGGTCAAACTCACGCAAGCTGTCCTCCGCCTCCAATACCGTCTACCACACACACACACACACACACACACACACACACAAACACACACACACACACACACACACACACACACACACATTTAATGCTAATTCCTGCATCATACCCCAGACAGATTTCACTCCGGTTCCTGGCACCATCTATGAATCATTGGTGGGGAGCGTGTGGTGAAAGCAGCCATCCCATTGGATGGTTAGTGGTGAAAGCAGCCATCTCATTGGATCTTACCTCCATCTGTCTGGAGGTGGGTCTTTCCAGGGAGCCAATCATCTTCTGCTGCAGTTGGGTCCTGCTGTCTGACAGGGCCGAGGACAGCTGCCTCATTT
>JAODXP020009663.1:97500-127500 GCA_027497455.2 Sardinella longiceps | reverse complement strand
TCAGCAGCATGGTGGCGTGCTTGGCCTTCACTGTCAGCATCCTGCACTTGGAGTTCAGCGCTGAGATCTGCTCCTGGTAGCCTTGGATCCGCTGGGCTAGTTCCTGCCACCACACATCACAGCCCCCCCACCACACACACACACACGACACACACACACACACACACACAGACACCGCTCAGTTACACTCCCCCTCTCTGACCCACACACACGCAGTACTCTCCTACGCAGCCCTGGTCAGAGCAGTGGTGGTCTGGATGGGGGCTGTGAGGGCGACTGCGACGCTGGAAAAGCAACCGGCACAAGCTGAAATGGGCGCGCTACACTCCCTCTCCCTCTCTCGCATTCCCTCTCTCCCTCGCGATCCCTCTCTCTCTCTCTCTCTCTCCCTCCCTCTCTCTCGTATTCCAAATCTCTCTCCCTCCCTCTCTCTCTATCTCTCTTGCTCCGTTTGAGAGCAAAACCCTCCAGCCCAGATCTGTGTCACAGACTCCCTGCTTCCAGCCAATCACAACCTTGGAATCACAGCCAACCCCTGAGCTTCAGGCACCGGGAAACACAAAAGACAGTCTGAGCAGCCAATCAGAGTGGAGGAGTGGGGGAAAAGGGGTGGGAGCAGAACGGGAAAGCAATGCTAATCTTCCTGTCCTGTCAGCAGCCACACAGTCACACAAAAGCACTCGACGGCAGGATGTGAGCTCATTGTGTGCTGGCCACCCCCATTCCCGGCTTCCATGCACCAATCAGGAGACAGATGCCAACTAACAAAGGAGCCACCGGCTGACTGAGAGGAGGGGAGGGGGCTTCGGATTACAGCCCCCCTTCTCCTCACACACACACACACACACACACACACACACACACACACACACACACACACACACACACACACACACTCTCCAGGGCCAGCTGCTGTGGAGAAGCTAGTCATGTGACTGAGTGAAGGAGAGAGCAGCTCTCATCTCCGCGGGAGAAAAGAGGGGAAGTCAGTGAACTAGTCCAACGCTTCTGGCCTATATTAGACACACTGAAGCCAACAGACTAGCCCTGACCTTACTAAACTAGCCCATATTGCAGGGAATTCACAGCACAGACCTAACACTACATTATCCCATACTACAGGCTCACAGCTGCAGATACTACTACACTAGCCCATAATAATTATATATTATATTATATTATATTATATTATATTATATTATATTATATTATATTATGTATTACACAGGATTTATGGGTGTGGGGTCGCTGTGTGTGCACACTGTGTTGCAAAAGCAAAATCAGTGCTGGGATATCACAGATGTTCTAATAACACAGAAATAGGCTAAATGATTGTTATATACTCATAAAATGATAATTTAAAAATCTATATACTAATATAACATTTAGTATTAAATATTTTGGGGAAAAGGAAGCTGCAGTAGGCTAAAGACTTGCAGGACAGACATGCTCACAGATAGACAGACAAACAGACAAACAGACCCAAACAGGCACAGGTCTAAACCAAAGCTTGGGAAACAACAGTGACAAACTATACCAATCATTTCCAGTTCCTCTTCAAAAATCCACCCAAGCCCTAGTCCATAACCGGCATTAGACAGAGTGACTGATGATGGGCATCAAACAGACCCAGTGATGAGCATCAGAGTCAGAGATGATGGGCATCAGACATACCCAGTGATTAGGTTTTGTGAGACTCAATGGACCTCATTCACCAACTATTCTTACGAAGAAATTTGTTCTTAAATCACACTTATGCAGTATTTAAGAAGATGTTGTATTCACCAATATAAGTTTTTCAATGGGACCTTAAGAACAAATTTAAGAAAATTCATAAGAAGATATTGATGAATGAGGCACAATGTTTCAAGAGAGTCGTTGGGTGGGCTTAGCATGAGGGCTGCAACAGTGCAAAATAACTATTGGCTCTGAATACATCACATGTTTTGTTGCTCTGATTGGGTTGTAGTGCTATCCTATTGTGTGCAGATGCAGTTTGACAGACAATCACTGATTCTGCCCCCGTGGCCAGACCATTCATTTTGATGTTATAGTCTGGTTTCTCAGGCTAGGGATTAAAAGTATAGCAGGATCACTACAATATTCCATACTCTTGGGAATACTGGTACTGTGTCAAGGTCAAGGTCAAGGTCAAGATCAATTTTACTACCCACCAGGGAAAATTCATGTGGCCAACATTGCACATCTTACAAAACATATAGTATTCAAAACAAACTACAAGATCATCAGACAGTAGGCATACTCTTTCCCATTCAACATCGACTAGTTATGCCAAACTTCAGGAACAAAGGATGGCGTTGGATCATCTAAGATTTGCCCAAACTTTTCCAAAATTAGCTCATTATACAGCTGGGCTATCTGGTCATGATCTTGTGCATGCATTAGCCTAAAATACAAGACACTCTGCAGAAGAGCTTTCTAAAATAATGAAAGAATTCCACCCAATTTCAAGACATCCTTTGCTGCTGTTTCCTGCACTTGTACTGTGCTGATGAAAAACCAATTTGTTGTCTATTTCAATCCCCAAATATTTGTAAGATCAGAAACGCTCTATTTTGGAATCAGAGACAATTATTCCTGTCTTACTAAAATCTGTTAACATATCTTTCTTTACACTGACAGGTAGAAAGCTACCTGTGCACAACTTAAAGCTTGAGCCTCCCTTTCAAAGCTTTTGAAAGAAGAGGTACAGAATCTAAAAAAATAAATAAAAACGGTGCTGTGTCATCAGCATCCTTAAAATAGGTATGTGAAATGCACAAAAAGGACTTGCCAAACTGGGCCAAACTTTTTTGGTGGATAGTCAAGCGATTTGCACTTTGCACTTTTGCACTTACAGTATACACTTTTATGAAACCCCTCAAAATATATCATTATCATTTGACCATCTGATGTTGGTTATTTTGGTTGAGTGCAAGTCCCTTTTGAACATAGGGCTGACCCCATATGGGTCTGCAGCTCCTAGGTAGGTTGGGGGTTAGGGTATCAGTACCTCATGATGCTGTATTTGGGCCTGGAGCTCCTGGATGTTGGTGGTGTTGACGGGTCGGTCCTGGATGATCCGATGGGCCTCTTCCACCAGCCTCTGCAGCTGCCTCACTTCCTGTTCATACTGCTCATGCTGGAGCACGGCCTCCTGGGTAATATTATACACACCATGTCAGCATGTGTGTGAGTGTGTGTGTGTGTGTGTGTGTGTTTGTACCTTTACTATGTTACACTGTACTGTAGAATAACAGTGTTGTAGTTAGTTATAGTAAGTCTGTAGGCCTAGGCAATGTGTGTGTGTGTGTGTGTGTGTGTGTGTGTGTGTGTGTGTGTGTGTGTGTGTGTGTGTGTGTACCTGTAGTATGTTACACTGTAGAATAACCGAGTGCTGCAGTTGGCTGGAGTGGGCCTGTAGGCTGTGTGCGGTGTGGCAGAGGGGCAGGCTGCTCACTACCTCCTCCGGCAGCCAGAGGGCACTGTGACTCTGACTCTGCTGCAGCTCCTCCACCTGCTGCCTCAGCTCCTCCATCTCACCCAGCAGTTGCTGTGGACACAGATGACGTCATTTAGAATATACTGTACAAAAGTAAATATGTGTGTGTGTGTGTGTGTGTGTGTGTGTGTGTGTGTGTGTGTGTGTGTGTGTGTGTGTGTGTGTGTGTGTGTGTGTTTGTGAGTGTGTGTGTGCCCATACCTGTCTGTGTGCCAGCTGCTGGCGTAGGCTGGCGTGTGCCAACTCTGGGCAGGTGAGGGAGGCCTGTGTCTGCTCCAGACTGGCATGCAGCTCCTTCACTTTGGCCTCCAGACGCCCCACATCCTAAACAAACACACACACATGAGTACATACATACATACATACATACACACACACACACACACACACACACACACACACAGTACATACAATAGATACATAAACACACACACCAATACAGACACACACACACTCTAGCATGGACACATCTAACAAATCATGGAATGCAGATGAGGTTTGTCAGATGTGTTTTGTATGTGATTATTGTGTATGTATCAATGTGGTGTGTGTGTGTGTTTCTCTTCCATAAATAAAGAGAAATTAAGCCAGATGTCACATTAACTGGCTGGTACTGTAATTGACGGACAATGGGATTGAGATTGGAACTGGGATTGGGGCTGTCACTAGTGCCTAATCTAAGATTAAACTCCTCCAGTGGTCTTTCTCTGAGGACGCAGATTAGGAGATCGCACTAAGGGGTTGGGATTAGTGGCTCCAGATTGAGAGAGAAACACAACTCACTAATTCCAATTCATCACGTGCACACTCAAAAAAACAGGGATCTATGGCCTAGATGACCATCGTAGTGACCATCGTACCAAAAAATATCAAGCTACTATCAGGAAAGGTGGTAAAAATGTTATTTTTTAATAGTAATTTTGGAGTATTTTTGTCCAATATAGGCTTCCATACTCTCTATAACTCCACAAATCTCTGGCAGTAATAGTCCTAACCCCTCATTTAAAATCATGGGTACCACCTCTGGACTTTTAATAATGTAAACACTAGATGTCACTGTGGGCTCGCACAGCACTGCAGCTCCATCTCTGCAGTGGCTCCATGCTGCTGTGTGTGTGTGTGTGTGTGTGTGTGTGTGTGTGTGTGTGTGTGTGTGTGTGTGTGTGCCATTTCTTCCGCAGCATCATGCAGACCAGTCTGTTCCTGAGTGTCTTTGTGTGGTGTGTGTGTGTGTGTGTGTGTGTGTGTGTGTGTGTGTGTGTGTGTGTGTGTGTGTGTGTTTAGCGGTGCCCTGCAGGCTGTCCAGTCTGTTCCCGACAATGTGTGTGTGTGAGAGTGTGAGTGTGTGTGTGTGTGTGAGAGAGAGAGAGAGAGATTGTGTGTGTGTGTTTGTGATTACTTTTGCGGCATCCTGCAGGCTGTCCAGTCTGTTCTTGAGGGCGTCCTGCAGCTGCTGCACATTCTGGCTCAGTGCTGCCCCCTGCTGGACTATAGGCTCAGTGTGCAGCACATCAGACAGCAGAGACACTCTCTGGGCCATCCTCTCCAGCTCCTGCTCTACCTCTGGGTATCTCCTCAGAAGAGACTACACACACACACACACACACACACACACACACACACACACACACACACACACACACACACACACACACACACACACATAAATGTCTGTGACATACTCTTAACACTCTTGCTAAAAACATGAATATCTGTTACTTACTATGTGTGTGTGTGTGTGTGTGTGTGTGACATATGTGGGCGTGATGGAGCATTGCGGGTCCGTGTCACTTGAATGGATTCTTTACTTCACATATGTACTGTACCTGTGCATCAGACAAATGCAGACTAAATTCAACTGTATGATGGGTTCTGATTGGCTACTGTAGTGACTCACCTGGTGGGCTCTGATTGGTTCATGTAGCTGTGCTGAGGGGCTCCACACAATGTTACAGGAGGTGAGAGACTCCGCCCTCTGAGTCCAGCCCATTACAAAGTTACGCATGTCAGTGTACTCCTCCATCACCTCTTCAGCCTACACACACACACACACACACACGCACCCACAGCCCATGACAAAGATACGCATGTCAGTGTACTCCATCACCTCTTCAGCCTACTTACACACACACAGCCCATGACAAAGTCACGCATGTCAGTGTACTCTTCAATCACCTCTGCAGCATACACACACACACACACACACACACACACACACACACACACACAGCCCATGACAAACGTATGCATGTCAGCATATATCACATGCGCACACACTCACAAGCATAAATACTCATTAAAGCACTCCCACACACACACACTACTGACCCTGTGAAGTTGAGTGGAGTGTTTCTCTGCTAGTGTGGAGGCGTGGCGGTGGGTGTGGTCCAGTTTGATGAGGGCGGAGCTTAGTTGCCCTCGGAGGAGAGGGTTCTGATGGCCAAACTCTTCTAGCGCCCCCTTCAGTTCCTGCAGGGCACTGCTGCACCGCTCCAACTCCTCACACACACACTGCACACACACATACAAACACACACATACAAACACAAACAGATGGGATTAAAACCTTGTTCTCCACTGTGGCCATCTGCAGAAACAGAAACAGGTGTGCATGTGTGTGTGTGTGTGTGTGTGTGTGTATTCTGCAGGTGTTTGATCTTGTGTGCGTGTTAGATAGGGAGAGAAAGAGAGAGAGAGAGAGAGAGAGAGATAGGTGTATGCACCTGTGTGTGTGTGTGTGTGTGTGTGTGTGTGTCTGTGCATCTTGCAGGTTTTTGAGAGAGAGAGGGGGTGGGGGGTTGAGAGGGAGAGATATATCTTTCTGCTTGGCCTCATACAGGCGCTATGTGTTAGAGAGAGGACAAATGTGTGTGTGTGTGTGTGTGTGTGTGTGTGTGTGTGTGTGTGTGTGTGTGTGTGTGTGTGTGTGTGTGCTACAGACCTTGTTCTCCTCCGAGGCTTCCTGTAGATGTGTGCTCTTGTGTGTCAGACGGGAGGTAACGGAGTCCAGTCTGTCCTGCAGCTCTTGAGCACGCTCAGTAAGCTCCTCCTTCAGATCACGCGTCTGCTGCACCTCACGCTCACGAGCAACGACCTGCAGACCATCAACAATGAGTATGAGTGTGTATGTGTGTGTGTGTGTGTGTGTGTGTGTGTGTGTGGTGTGTGTGTGTGTGTGTGTGTGTGTGTGAGAGAGAGAGAGAGAGAGAGAGAGAGTGAGTGTCTCTGTGTCTGTGTCTGTGTGTGTGTGTGTGTGAAAGAGAGAGAGAGAGTGAGTGTCTCTGTGTCTGTGTCTGTGTCTGTGTGTGTGTGTGTGTGTGTGTGTGTGTGTGTGTGTGTGTGTGTGTCTTCCTGGTCTTCTGCAGCTCCCAGGGTGAGTATGAGCTCTGCTAGCTGTGTGTTGATCTCAGAGGGAAAGTGTGTGTGAGTTTGTGTTTTGTATGTGTGTGTGTGTGTGTGTGTGTGTGTTCGTGTGTGTGTGCGTACCTGATCTTCTGCACCTCCCAGTGTGAGCGTGAGCTGTGCTAGCTGTGTGTTCATCTCAGAGGGAAGGTGTGTGTGAGTTTGTGTTTTGTATATGTGTGTGTGTGTGTGTGTGTGTGTGTGTGTGTGTGTGTGTGTGTGTGTGTGTGTGTGTGTGTGTGTGTGTGTGTGTGTGTGTGTGTGTGTGTGCGTACCTGGTCTTCTGCAGCTCCCAGTGTGAGCGTGAGCTCTGCTAGCTGTGTGTTGATCTCCGAGGGGAGGTGTGTGTTCAGCTGCTCATACTTTTGCTGTTGCTCCTTACTGAGGTCCTCAACTTTGTTCCTGTGAGCCACTACGTCCTCATGAGCCGCCTACACAGACACACACACACACACACACACACACATACACTCTGGTACTTCAAACAGTGTTTGAAATATATTGCTTTGAAATATACTTTTCCAAAATAGAATCATAATAATAACACCTTTAAAGGGCCTGGGACAAAAATACATAAAATTATAAAAACACCTTTATAACCCTTCCCCTAAAAATGTACAGAGCAAAAGCATATTTATATCTGAAGCATATTTTCCTCTTCAAAGTCGCATGTTTACATCATGTGTACATGTGTGTGTGTGTGTGTGTGTGTGTGTGTGTGTGTGTGTGTGTGTGTGTGTGTGTGTGTGTGTGTGTACAGTACCTCCAGGTCAATGAGCAGTGTGTCCAGGTCTGCGGAGGGGCTGAGCAGTAGGCTGCGTGTGTCGTGTATCCAGCCCTTCACCAGACCCATCTCCCTCTCCAGACTCTCCCGCTCCCCCAGCTCAGCTCGCACACGCTCACGTCCTGCTACTGCCACCTGCTGGAGTCTACAAATACACACATACACACACACATATGCATTAGCTCAGCCAGCACACACTCATGTCCTGCTAGCACTATCTACTGGTGTCACACACACACAGGTTAGAGAACAGACACCCCATAAATGGATTCCACTCAAACGATACACACACACACACACACACACACACACACACACACACACACACTCACACTCACACACACACACACAAAACACACACACAGGTGGTGTGGATTCAAGAAACTCACTTGTCATAGCGCTCCTGCAGAGAGCTGATGTGTTGATGCCCAGCCTGGCCTCCAGGGGGCAGTGTCTCCCCACCCTCCTGAGCCTCCTGAGGGGGCAAGAGGGTAAGAGTGCGGGCTTGTTGCCCCAGCAGCACCAGGCAGGCTTTCTCACGCTCCACCTCCAAGCAGAAGCAGTCATGGTACTCCAGCAGACTCTGCAGCGCCGCTCTAGAGGCTGCTTTCTCAACTGCACCCTCTGGGACACGACCCTCCAAGTCCTCTGCTACCACCCGAGCTTTCTCCATCTGGGGTCAGGGTTAGAATGAGGTGTAAAGTAGGGGTTTAGGGAATAGGGGTCGGAGTAAAGTAGAGGGTTCAGGGGTTTAAGGGTTTAGGCAAAGGTTGTTGGGAAAAGAGAGGCACAGTGAAAAGAGTAGTGACAGTGAGTGTAACACTGCAGTAGAAGAGAAATTCTGTGGGAGAAAACCTACAGAATGACAGTCCAGTCATTACACAAAGTTCATAAAATGATACCATGGCAACCCCTAACACTAGATACTAGTTTTTTTTTTTCTTTTTATTTCTACACTGCAGCTGGTATGTGTTGGGAGTGTTGTGGGGTGTGTGTGTGTGTGTGTGTGTGTGTGTGTGTGTGTTAGAGGCACAATGAGCTGCTTCATTCTCGTAACAGCATCAGCAGCAAAACGACCCAGCTATATTATACACTGACTTCCTGCCAGGTGACCTCATTTCCTCTGAACTATATCCTCATGGGAGGAGTGGTGATGCTGTCAACTTCCTCTTCCTGAAATAGTGTGCGCCAAGCATGTGAGCCAAGTAGGCCGTAAGCCAAGCATTTCAGCATCCTAGCCAGCAGGGTCACTCCAACAGTGACCTCACCCCCACCCACCCACACACACACACACACACACACACACACACACACACACACACACACACACAAGGACAAACACACATATAGCTCTCTGACTGAGCTCTCTCTGCTAACCCCCATACCCCATTGTTCTTTATCCAGTCTAGATACTGTACAGTTTTCCCTTTCTGCTGTTCCTGCATTGCTGTATTGTTGTGCCTGTTCTGCTCTCTTACCTTGTCCTCAAAGCTCCTCCACTCCTGGGCAGTGCTCTCCAGCGCCCTCTCCTGGGCTCTCACTGCACTGCTCAGTCCAGTCCAGCGCTGCTGGAGAGCCTCAGTCAGGTGGGCAGTGATGGCTGACGGCACTGGGGTCCACCTGTGCCAGCTCACCTGCCTGCTCCTGTAGGGATGCCAGGCTGTCTGCACAGCTCTCCACAGCAGCCACACGACCCTGGCATCATAGAGGTATGGTGAGAGGGCATTCAGATGGTTAAGGCGCGTGTGTGTGTGTGTGTGTGTGTGTGTGTGTGGTGTTAGGGGTTTGGGGGGCAGAGAGGACTTTATTATTCAGGACAGAGGGATGGAGATTATTTTTTCTTTTACCATAGAAATGTTATGTTTTGTTTCGTGATAACTACTATGTTTGTAACGTGACAACTACAGTGGAGGCCAAACATAAAGGTTATTCTAAGATAACGATCCAGGGCACTGAGCCATGTCTGGTTCTATATATCTGTGTGAACCAAGGCAAGTTTATTTACCTAGCGCCTTTCATTACACAGATGCAGTTCAATGTGCTTTACTAAGGGTGTTTTCACACTTGGTCCGTTTCAGCCTTCTAAACGAACCCAAATGATGACTCAGCATGTTTTCTGCCAGGTGTGAACACAAAACCGTACTCAGACCCCCCAAAAAACACCTCTGAATCGAACCGTACTCAGACCACCTCGGAGGTGGTCTGAGTACGAGTCCGCTAAAAATTAGCGGTACGGTTCGCTTAATCTGCTTGATATGAACACAAAACGGTCCGGGTTCACTTTGCCTTTTTGCGTTGTATTTTATCCCTCTAGACTTGCCGTTGTCGCATTGCTTGCTCCTGTATTTATCTCGGGCAGAGAGGGAGTTTTCTCTACCTTCTCTGATCACGATGTAAACATACTGCAGACATGTCAAACATACAGACAAACGTCTGTTCTTCACAACGTGATAAGAGTTTAACGAGTAGATACCTAGGATAACGTGACAGAATTGCTAATCGTCGCTTTCGTATGCAACTGTCATGCAATTAATAGCGCAGTATTTTGACAGAAAACTGCAGCACAATCGCCGTATGTATGATGTGCATAGGCTACAGCAAAAGTTTTGCTTGTGCTAGTTGTGTAGCCTGACATAGCCCGACCATAATACTGCTGTTCATCCGTATTCATGGTCTGGAAGTTCTTTAACCTGACGCAATTATACTGCGGGGGGAGGGAATTCACTTCTGGTTTGAGACAATTGGACAGCTCGTCTAATCATATTCGCTTATTGGCCGGTAGACTCTCTACCGATGTAAACACGCCCCAGAGGACCGTTCCCAGACCATGGATACGGATGAACATTCGTATTATGGGCGGGCTATGTCAGGCTACTAGTTGTGTGCAGCGCTCGCATAACCGGGTGGGTGGTCCTAAAACTGTTGGAGTTGGTGTGATTGGTTTGTAGGCTCGTGTTGAGTGTCATGTTCAGATCAGATCCAGTCAGAATCCTGGAAAATTATTTTAGTGGAACGTGGATTTTTGTTACATCCATAACGTAACTTCAGTAGAATATTTTCAGATCAAATTGAATAGACTAGCCTATGTGAAATTTACAATTTTGCTATTGGCCTCCACTGTAGGCAACCTATAAAAATACCATGCTTGCAGCGCTTGTTCTGTCACATTCATCATCCTAAAAATGCTCAAAAGAACTGTTATTATGAATAAAAAATGCATACCAGCCCCCATTGTCTTTATCATCATAATTATGAAAAAGGCAATGAATAGCCTGATCAAAATACATAGCCCAGTGCCACTACATCCCCCATAATCCAAAGCGCTCAAAAGAGGTCTGAGACCTCCAGAAGAACTATGTGTGAACAGAAAGAAAACTGAGGCCTCATTAGAGCTGAAGCAGACCAGAAAGAGGTCCAGTCCTCTTTGATAATGTGAACACAAACAGAATTGAGTTCTTTTTGTCTGGGTTCCCTTTTTAGTCCACTTTTAGAGGACTGAGTTCGGTTCACTTAAAAGGGACCAAGTGTGAAAACACCCTAAGATAAAGGCAAAAAGCAGTGAATAGCAAATCGTCAAAATAAAAAGACTGCATAGATCTACCCTTCATGGGGTAGGTACCCTTCATGCTCTCTTCTAAGATAACGCTTATGAGAGGTGTTAGAGACTCTACCTTGTGCTTCTCTAGATTGCTGAGAGCCTCCTGCATGTTTGAAGCTGATGCTGTAGTGATGTCAGCCATGCCCTTCTCTGCTTCGGCTACCTTGCTCAAAATCTCCCCTCTCAGCACCTCAAAGGACCTCCATGCTGCAGCACGTCTGGAAGAAGCACAGAGAAGCTACATTAGCAACTGTGGAGAAATAGGTTAGCCTCACAGATCAGAGATCAGTGTTTAACTCAAATCAAAGTACAAGAGACAAGAAGCCTGATAAATCTATAGATTCTATAGGACCTATAGACCTATAGGATTCATAGGACCTATAGGATTCAACTCTTATAAGGGGCATGAATGTTTATTGAGGTTTTTACTTCTTTCTGTATCCCTCTCTGTCTGTACCCCTAAGGACCTCCGCATAGCAGTTCCAACAACATTGTGGACAACTTTTAAATTCCACAGTATCGTTTCTGTCATTGACAGGCAGCAGCGGAAGAGTTTGGCACTAGTGTGTGGGGTAGCATTGAAAACAATGGAATAGAATTTTGACAGGGCAGTGGTCCGCATTTTATTGGAACCGGGTGTGCAGGGGCCCTAAGAGGTCTGTACCCCTAAGTGTACTGCATCTCTGTCTGTCTGTACCCTTAAAAGTCTGTACAGTTCTGTACCCCTGTCTGTACTGTACCTCTGCAGGGTTTCCTGATGCATCTCCAGCTGCTCCTTGACCTTCGAACTCTGCTGACACACACTCTGTACACTGTCTGTGAGCCTTTGAACTGGATCCGCTCCAACCAGCTCCGTTAACTGGGCTGGCAGGTCTGGCAGCGTCTCCAAGCCGACTCTGAAGGAACCCTCCTGGGCTAGAAGGTCTTGCAGATCCCTCAGGCTCTCCTCCAGGTTCTCAGGGTCAACTTCCTGCCTGGTCAGCTCCAGGAAGTCCCCAGTGTCCAGCAGCCACTGTTGGGCAGGGGCCAAGGCTGAGTGGTACTGCTGGAGGACTGGCAGTGCCAGCGTGAATACAGACTGCAGAGAGAGAGAGAGAGAGAGAGAGAAATAGGGACCAGCTTCAGCCATGGGATCATCAACACTGGTCATTTATCATTGCATCCATTCATAATGACAATGACGTCAAACACTAGAAGCAGGATAACAATGGAAAAAGACTACACTAAAATTCAAAATTACAATCAACTTGAAAACCAGTCATAAATAAACATATAATAGAATGAACAAGAGAGGGTCAAGAGAAGGTCTTTCACCTGTTTGGCAATAAGTGCTTGAAGGATGTCCTTCTCCAGCTGTGTAATTTCTCTTAGAGAGGCCTTGTCTTTGCCACGTAACTGCTTTTTGTCCCTTTCCTTGTCAGCCAAAGCTTTGACGATTTGGACCTTTAACTCAACCTCCTCTTGAAGGGCCACCATCTTCCTCAACTGTTGTTCAACCTTCTCTGCTGTCAACTCATCACAGTCCAATGAGCGACACAGGTCATCACTTGAAGTCTTTAACCAACTCAAAGTGTGTGTTAGCTCTGTGTGTAAGTTACCACTGTCCTTAATGAGAGACTCACAGGAAGTGATGCGATCCCTTACCCTTCCCTTCAGGCCAATCAGCTCTTCTTGCCAACTGGTCACCTGTTGTTGACTCTGGGCAGAGGTGAGGATCTGCTCTTGGCCTTGAGCAGAGCTTATGGCACTCAGTTTGTGTAGTTGGCACTGTGCAGCCTCTAGCGAGTAAGTGAGTCCATGGATATGGCTTAGTGTGCTGGAGGATGAGGCTTCTAATGTGTCTAATGTACTCAAGTGCTCCTTCACAGTCTTCAACTCAGACTGGAGACTTAAAGTCAACATGTTGTGCTCTCCAGCGGATACCATCATTTGGTCGACGTGTTTTAGTTTCTGCTTGACACTTTGTTTAAGCCCAGAATGAACTCTTAGTATGTGGTTGAGGGCCTCTGGTTTGCAGGGGTGACCCGCAGTGAGAAGTTCCTCTCTTTTTCTCCTCAGTGCTCTAAGAGTTGTGTCCTGGGTACTTAGGTTTCTCAGAAGGTCTGTGAGATCTTCATGAAGCCTTTGAAGGCTGTCCTCAGACCAGCTGGCTGGTTGCTTCTCGAGGGCTTCAAACTGTTCCTGCATTCTCCCAACCATTTCCTGAGCCATCTCAACCGAGGATCCAAAGTCTCTGCGTTTAGACATCATCTGCTGAGCAGCCTCATGCCTCTGTTTAGCAGACACCAGAGTGCTGTTGTACTGCTGTGGTAGGGCGTTGAGCTTCTCATCGAGGTAGCAGTGGTCCACTTCATTCAGTGTGGGAAGTATATCTTGCCCTGCCCTTTGGACAATAAGCAAAAGGTTCTCAAATTCGGAGGCCTGCTCCAGAATGTTTAGTGTCTTTGTAATAAGGGATTGCAGCTCTGTGTCAGATGCATTGCAGTCTATTTGGGGGAACATAAGTGCTTCTGTGTGCCTTAACCAATCACACATCTTATCTAAGTCCACCTTAAAGTATTTCCTGATTGCCAGTGCTTTCTCAAGGTCCAGAAGCTTTTGAGTACACTTGTAGAGGGCGCTCTCGAACGTGCCCTGCACCTCCTGCAGTTTCTCCAAAGTCTCTGCTTTCTCCTCGTCTGTGCTGTCCCTCACCAGCTCCCGTCCCTGCCCCCACAAGTTCGACAGCTCCCCCTGCTGGGCCCTAAGGCTACTGAGGACGCCCCTGCAGGCCTCCACCTGCCTGGAGATATCGTCCGGCAGCAGAGCCACCTGCTCCTCTGTCAGAGCCTTCCCTTCCTGTTGCCTCACCCAGTCCGCCGTTCTGCCCAGTGCCTGCAGGAACTGAGCGCGCTCAGTGAAGGCTTTGGTCAGGTGTTTCCTGCGCTGCGTTACCGTGGTGCCCAACACCTCCACCTCAGCCTGGGCCTGCTGCATGAGGGCCTGCAGACTCCGCCTCTCGCTCAGGCCAAGGCGAGGCAATAGCTCTTCGGCACCACCTACTGCCTGTGTCAGCAGCAGCTGTTTGGCCTCCAGCTCTGCACAGACGCTAAGGTGGTCAAACAGGAAGCTCTGAGCAGCCTCAGGTGGTGGGCTAGTCCTGATGCTGTCAGCCAGTGACGGCTGTTTCTCCTGGGCCCACTCCCGAGCCTCGCGGAGGCGAGACTCCATAAGCTCCAGATCTTTCAGCACCGAAGTTGAGGTTTGGATCCTCTGCTGGATAAGGTTCTCCAGCTGAGCCCAGCGGTTCTCCAGGTGTTCCACGTGTTCTTTGACCAGCTCCCGATCCTCTGGGCAGAGACGTGGGTTGATGGCATGCCTGCTCTCTCTCAGGTCCTCCAGTAGACCTCTCTGATCCTGCAGGTCAGCAAACAGCTTCTTCAGTGCCCCAAGGTGCTCCGATGTGCTCTCAGTGTCCGCCCTGCACACAAATCAATTTGAGGTTAAAGGTACCAGCTGGGAATGTGATATCCCAGAATTTCATTGTCAGCAAAAAAGGCCTGTGGTCTGAGTTTATGTAGCCTGGCCATTGCCTTCCTACATAATTCGGCTCAATTCTCATCTCCCTTCAGTGATCTGTCTGGGATTACTGCCATTGGCCTTTGCTCAGGATGCGTCCCATTCAGGTCATTCAGCCAACTTTGAGAATGCAGCACAATATAATGATAGACAATCAGTGAAGGGCTGATTTAATCTTAAAAAAATATTTAAACATCTCCTGCAAGCAATAATTTCTCAATAGCCGGAATCCCAGAACCTCGAAGAGAAGCATATACCTAGGGGTTGGTTATGACCAGTCTAGTCTTGATGTATTTGTGCTCAATGGTGTTTTTTGCCCCCAGCGGCACCTTCCAGGCAGCACAGCCTAAAAGGCACTACCTTTACCCTATTTCTAAACCTAACCCCTTCAACCCTCATCCTAACCCTAAACTGAGTGGTTTAGTGCCTTGAAGGCAGCGCTGCCTGGAAGGTACCGTTGAGGGCAAAAAATACCAAAGACCTGTATTTGTGGGTAAGAGTAGATATGTACAGTACGTATGTGCAGGCGTGTGTTTGGGTACAGTATGTGTGTCTGCAGTAAGTGCTTCTGCTTCTCCTTACCTGGCCAGGTAGTCCCACTCTCTGGAGACCTGCTGGAAGAGTTGTTCCAGTGCGGCCACACACTGGTGGTGCTCCACACCCCGCTGGAGATCCTCCTGTCTCTGCTCCATAAGCTCCCCAGCTTGATGGCCCAGATCCAACCAGGCCTGCCGGAGACGCCCGACTTCCCCCATCTCCCCCTGGTGCTCTGACACCTCCTGCCCCCCCACTAGCCGACCGAGGGCCTTCCTCAGCTGACTCAGCTCCACCTGCTGCTGCTCCAACTCCTGGATGAAAGCCTGCAGACAGAGACCCAGAGAAGGAGATACATTCAGTCCAGCAGCTTTGATTAACAGAGACTAGTGGAGAGATATGGATATTCTGGTCAGCCTAGACTAGCAGAGGGATTGCCTGTGTAGTGAAGAAAGAATAACAAAGGTAAGTACACTGATAAATGTTCAATGAAATTGATTTATTTAGTATAATATAGATCCTAATGCTAAATAAACCTACTTGGGAGCGTTTATCAGTGTGTGGACCTTTATTATTCTTTCTGAGTTAAACTTTTTTTGTCCAGCACCTGGCTGCACTTTTGTGATGTGCATGCATTTCATCTGGTCTATTACCCATCACACCTGGGGGGAACTGATGGACTCACCTGGGCCAGGTCCAGCAGGTTCTGGGCTCCTCTGACCTCCAGTTGAGCAGGACTTCTGGAGAGGCTGTGCAGGCGGCGCTCTGTCTCCCGCAGACGAGTGTCCAAGGCGTCCCGCTGCTCTCCCACCTCCTTCCAGTGTTGAGCCACCTGCTGGGATCCCTGAAGCCGTTCCTCCACCTGCACACACAAAGCAGCATATCAAGTCATGCAGACTGACAAACCCTCACAGTATGTCACAGGATAATTCAATGTCAATGTGCTGTACAAAAAAAATAAATAGCAAAGTATAGTAGATGAAAGAAAGTAAAAGTACAAAAATCAATAAGAGCATACGCAGTCTATAGTTTCATGCCTCATATTCACAGATTCACGAGTCTGCCATGTAAGGTGTCAACCTGCTCACTGGAACCAGTTTAAGGTTCAGAAAACTTCCACAGGATCAGGACGAGCTGAAAAGCACCTACGTTACTTCCTGCGCCACCATTGCCCATAGTATTCCCTCACACATTATACAGTAGTAATCTTAAATTGCTTTTTGGTCATTCAAAACTCTTACTCTCACCATACTTCAAGACAGAGCTTCATTTTGATCATTAGATCCCTTTTATTAGCCAGTCAGCTAGCGCTTCAGTCTACTACTGCTAGCACCCACCTGTAGTCTGACACACTGGATCTCGGTGGCCGTCTCTCTCACAGCCTCATCAGACAGGTCACAGGTAGAGCACACTAGCTGCAGGTAGGTGCCTGCCTGCTCCTGGAGTGCCTTATGCTGCTTCACCTGCAAATGACAAAACACTTAGCCCACACTTGGCACAAAGTTAGCCTAGTACAGTTCTAGCCTAGTACAGTTAGACTAGCCTACAGTTAGTAGCTTACCTACATTTAGCCTGCAGTTTACACATACATAGTTAGCCTAAGTTAGCAACTTGGTTGGTTGCAATGCAATTTCCCATTGCCAATTAACAAACTTGATAACTGGTTAGCAACAATGGTTTAGGGCAATGTCTCTCAAAGTTATGGTAGGTGAGGGCAAATTTAGGGACCCAACATTGAACTGAGGGCTGCCAAAGGAGCAGTTGGAGAAATATATATATATACCTGTGAGAGCGCCTCCTGTAGACTAGTAGGTGTCAGTGCAGGGGGCTGCAGCTCCACTTGAACAGCACTCAACCAAGACTGGCACTGGACTAAAACACCCTGCTCCGTCACCTGCCTCTGGAGCTCACTGTCCAGACACTGATACACCTACACACACACACACACACACACACACACACACACACACACACACACACACACACACACACACACACACACACACACACACAGAGAGAGAGAGAATCACCAAATAAATGTCAGGTCACAGATTTCCTTTTCAAACATATCAACAGATCCATGAGGGTTCTAAATAGAATGGATCCACGGGGGGTTCTAAACAGAACAAAGCCATGGGGACTAAATGGAGAGGATCATGTAATGGACAGGTGTTGAATGTGGCGGTATCTGTAATGGCTAGAGGGAGCGAGACAAATGCTGATTGACACCCTTGACTAAGGGCCGTGTGGTGTGCCAGACTGCCACTAGCATGCCAACTTGGCACAGGCTCAAGGTGGCACAGCTGGCATGCAGCACTGTGGTGGTTGTGTGTGTGTGTGTGTGTGTGAGTGTGTTTGTGTGTCTGTGTGTGAAGGCTGGGTTTCAGGCTGTCTCCAGTGGGATTGCATTAGCTGGCATGGCATTGGCATGGCAGGCTAGGTTTGCTGGTGGCTGGTAGTGTTCGTGTGTGTGTGTGTGTGTGTGAGCGTGCATGCATGCATGTGTATGTATGTATGTATGTATGTATGTATGTATGTATGTATGTATGTATGTGTGTGTGCGTGTGTGTGTGTGTGTGTGTGTGTGTGTGTGTGTGTGTGTGTGTGTGTGTGTGTGTGTGTGTGTGCACTGGCACTCACCCTCTGGGCAGTGCTGCAGATGGCGGAGTAGCTGTCTCTGGCGCCATGGAGATGGGTGTCGATCTGCTGCCTGAGTCGACCTCCGCCACCGCACACGCTCACTAGAGCCTCACCACGCTGCTTCAGCCCTGACAGACGATCCTCAAAGCCCGCTATCTCTTCCATGATGGCCTATAGCACAGGAAAATAGCCAATTAGCACTGAGACAACACAAAGGCAGCCAATCAACACTGAGACAGCGTTAGAGAAGAAAAGGAGAGCCAATCAGCACTAAGATACAGCTTTACAAAACACACTAACAACCAATCAATGCTGAGATACAGCAAATGAACACTGAGGCACAAGAACAGGTACACAGGTGAGAGTAACGAATAGCTTTCTGTAATAACATACAGCCATTATGTGATGTCATGCTCAAAAGAGATGCTGTGATTGGTCACCTTATGCCGAGCTAGCTGCTGGGTGGCCACCTGGAGACTCCGCCCACTGGCAGGGTCAGGGGTCACCATCCTGCCAGCTGTGTGCAGCAGCCAGATCTCCACCTCTTGGACCTCCTTCAGGTAACCCTCCTGATCACACACCTGGGACTCTAACCGCTGAATGTGAGCCTGTCACACACAAAGACATATATATAGATACAAGTACATATAGATATGTATCTATATATACAGACATATATATAGATACACGTTACTCATAATATGTATGCATGTTCAATGTGTCTCTCTCTCTGCATGTGTGTGTATGTGTGTGTGTGTGTGTGTGTGTGTGTGTGTGTGTGTGTGTGTGTGTGTGTGTGTGTGTCCTCACTGTGGCTGTGGTACACAGGTCAGTGTAGTCTTCCTGTAGCCTCTCCAGGCTGTGTGTGATGGTAGAGTCATGATCCCCAGACTGCAGGGAGTTTCCCTTCTCCACCACACCCTGGATCGCCAGCCCCCGACACTGCAGTGCATGCTGGAGTCCCTGGGCAACAGATATGGTGTAGGGGAGAGGACAGGGGAGAGAGAGAAACATGGCTATTACTGTTTGCTGCTGTTGGCTAGCAGGCACATAATACTGTATAACTGGTACTGTGTCCCCGGTTTTTAAGGAAAATTCAGGGAAATTTTAGCTGGTACTGTATATTGGCGTTTTTTTGGATAGAATATTAGTGTTGGTACCTTGTACTTGGCCAGCTGGGCTTTGCGCTGGTACAGTTCAGCTTTAGGCTCCACTGTGGCACTGAGGAGGCCCCTGGTCTCTTTCAGCCACTGAATTTGGGCTCTTAGCCTCTCCTGGAACTCCCTGTGGAGCTTCAGGCTCTTCTCCAGGGCACTGCGCTCAGTACGCAGCCCCACCGACAGCTCCTCCAGCTGGGCCAGACGCCCCTCCACCTCCCCCTCCAGACGCTCAGCTCCACTGGCATCCAGGAAGGCAGCTGCAGCCTCCGCCTGCTCACGCAGACTCTTCAGGAGCCCATGGCCCTGCTGCAGATCTTCCTGTAGCACCTGGGGGGGTGTGGGGGGCATGGGGAGAAGATTAATTCAGCTGAGGAAATCAGAGAACATCAGAGGAGAACAGCAGGAGGAGAACTTCAGAGGAGAACAGGAGGATGAGAACATCAGAGGGGAACAGACGGATGAAAGCATCAGAGAATAATAAGAGGGAGGAGAACATCAGAGGAGAACAAGAGGAGAACTTCAGAGGAGAACATGAGAAAAACAGAAGGAGAACTAGAGGAGAACTTCAGAGAACATGAGACAAACAGCAGGAGGAGACCATGAGAGAAACATCTGGAGGAGACCATGAGAAGGACAACAGACGAGAACATATAAGGAGCAGATGAGGAGCACCAGATGAGGAGCACCAAAGAGCAGTCTGAGCAGATAAATAGTGATCTTCTGATAGCCATGGAAATAGCGAAAGTTAGGTGGATTTTTCCTCTACCTCCAGGTCTTTTAGCCTCTTTTCCAGGGCAGCAATGTCATGGCTCTCATTGGCTG
This sequence comes from Sardinella longiceps, assembly GCA_027497455.2. Taxonomy (NCBI): domain Eukaryota; kingdom Metazoa; phylum Chordata; class Actinopteri; order Clupeiformes; family Clupeidae; genus Sardinella; species Sardinella longiceps. The sequence continues at coordinate 107,500 of JAODXP020009663.1, read as the reverse complement.
ATGAAATTGCAGCAAAGTTCTTCTGGGCTGTACTAAGCCAATCAGAGAAGGTTCCTGAGGTGCAGTGGGCGTCCTCTATGCTACAGATCTCCTCCTGCAACTGTTTTATAGTCTCCTGTAGGAAACACAAGGATGGGATACAGTAAGTCTCACACACAGACACACTCACACACACACACACACAGACACACTCACACTAACTATTCCTGTAAGAGTTTTAGAAACACTTCCTCCCTACGTTTCCTGCTATTTTCCGTTCAGCTAAAATAAGACCTGTCTGAAAAGGAGGCCACACAGTTGAGTTCAAATCGTGATAGTCTGTGATTCCTTCGACATGCCACTGTCCACCAAACACACACACACATACACAAAATCAGCATGAGTCTGATGAAAAGCAAAACTGTGGTAGTCACACACACACACACACACATACATACAGTACACACCATGAGTTTGATGAGTAGTGTGTGGTAGCGACCGGAGAGTTGAGCGGTTCTGCTGTTGAGCTGAGTGCTGACATGTGTCTCCTCTAGAACCTCTTGGACCAGAACACTGAGCCCGTCCACCTCACTCTGGTACCGTAGAGCCTCAGCCTGGCAGCGCTGCTCTCACACACACACACACACACACACACAAACACAATTTTAATTACGAGTGTATGTTATAGCCTGAGTCCGTCCACATAACACCTTACAGCATATTGTATATTTATTGCATGGAATGTCACAATTAAAAGACACACAAATACACAAACACGCAAGCATGTACACACAAATATACATACACATACACGGACACACATGTATACACACATGAGTGTACACAAACAAACACACATACAGTACACACACACACACACCTGGAGCTGTTGCAGTTGTCTCTCTTTCGTGTGGCGGTCGGAGCGGCGGTGGTGGCGCACTGTTGCCGTGGCATCCATCTCGTCCAGCCACTCCTCCAGACTGCGGATGCGGAGCTCCACCTGGCGGAGCCGAGCCACAGAAGCGTCCAATTGGAGCCGTGATTCCCCCAGCCGCGCCTGGAACCCCGCCCACTCCCGCTGTACCGCCTCCAGGGCCCGGTCCTCAATCTGGGGAACCCCCCAGGGTACCACCCGCTCCCGACTAGACAGAACTGAACTCAACAGAACCGGGCCCTCAGAGGAACTACAGCGCAACTCCTAGAACACAGCAAGAGTGGGAGGTCAAAGGTCAAATGTTGAAGTGGGAAGTGACTACATGAAGGTCAAACAGTAAGGTCACAGATAGGGTCTAGATGAAGGTCAATCATTAGGGTCATGTGTACAGACTGGGTAAAGGTTAAAGGAATTATTCATAGTCAATCAACATGTAGCCCTGCTGTTTCACATTGCTAAGTGCTATCGATAGCTATGACAATAACCAAATTTTGTGCAACGCAGACCGAAACGGCAGCCAAGGTAACAGATGCAGGTATATAAAAATGAAACCTAATCGATTCGATATGCCCGCACCTGTTAACATTGGCTGTCATTTTGCTATTTTGGTCTGCGTTGCATGAAATTCAGTCATTCTCATAGCTACCGACAGCATTTAGCAATGTGAAATAGCAGGGCTATGTGTTGATTCACTTTGTATAATTAATAAACATTAGGGTCCTGTATAGGGACTCTGTAAAGGTCAAGGATCAGACATTAGGGTCATGTGTAGGGTAAAGGTTAGGTTAAAGAGACTGACCTGTAGCTCCTTCAGTGTGTTCTCCAGGATGGCGAGCTCCCCTGTGGGGTGTGTGTGCGTGTGTGTGAATGTGTGTGTGTGTGAGGTTAACAGGTTCAGATGTTCCTGCTGCTGCTCCAGCCAATCCTCAAACAGGTGCAGCCCTCTCTGGTACTCCTGATGGACCATCACCAGCTCCTCCGCTCGGTCCACCGCACACTGCAGTACACACACACACACACACACACACACACACACACACACACACACACATTGATACTCTGACTCTTCTGGTCTGTGTCTGTGTGTGACTGTGTAAGCATGTGTCTCTGTGAGAGTACAGTATGTATGAGTGCTTAAGGGTTTTGTGTTTGTGTGTGTGTGTGTGTGTGTGTGTGTGTGTGTGTGTGTGTGTGTGTGTGTGTGTGTGTATGTGTACCTTGGCCTTGTGTTTGACGGCACTGTAGCGCTCAGTGAGCCTCTGCACCTCTGGACAAGAAGAACTGGTATCCGAGAGTCTGGACGCTTTACATGTGATGGACTCCAGGGGACGGCAGTGGCTCAACACTTCCTCGTACAGGAGCTACACACACACACACACACACACACACACACACACACACACACGATACACAGACATGAAACAGTCAAGTTAAAAGTAGGATCATAACAGAATAACAGCATCTTCATGTATCTGTATGTAGTTTGTTTTGAACACATACTGTACCACATACTGTAGGTGTACTCACATACACATTCACAAAATCTCAGCTCGCTCTCCCCACTTGAGTGTGTATAGTATGTGTGTGTGTGTGTGTGCGCGCACCTTGGCCCTGCTCAGGTTCCCAGTCTTGTCCCTCATCTCTGGGTGTTGGCGGCCCGTCTGAGCCAGACTCCCCTCCACGCGCTCCAGCCAGCTGCTGAACAGCCCCACATCCTCCTGGTAGGTAGTCCACTGGCACAGCGCCCCCTCCAGATCACTGTGGGAAACACACAGGGAAAAATCTGTAAAAATCATCCCCTTTATTGTTCATTTGAAGCTCTTCTCCCAGGCTGGAGACCAAGAGTCATATTTTATAAGATGTATAGGACAAAAAAAAAAACCTTGTTTATCCCGAGTGCAATACGCCTGCTATATTTGCAGTATTTTGCTGCATGGCACATAAATGATTCTCATGGCCATTTGTCAGATAAGAGAGATAACGTAGGAAAAGCCTTGTCTGCGAGACAAGTTTCCCCTTTGGGACAATAAAGAACTGAAACTGAAACTGATCTGTTCTCAGTCAGACTCAGAGTCAGCAGGACAACGTGTGTGTGTGTGTGTGTGTGTGTGTGTGTGTGTGTGTGTGTGTGTGTGTGTGTGTGTGTGTGTGTGTGTGTGTGTGTGTGTGTGTGTATTTGTGTTGTCTTGCAAGGCAGATCTATCAACCTCCATTTAGGCCATGCTGCTGACAACTTGCGACTTGAAAGCAAATAAACCTGGCTAAGGAGGAAGAGAAGGCTACAGTTCATCAAACAACTCTGTGTAAATCACAAGCCAGAGCACCCACATTAGGGATAACAGTAGCACCATTTTGTCATCAGAGTGAGGGCAAGCGGCCAGACGGGATCAGCGTAGGCCATCCTGTCTCTACACAAAGTATGTGGCCTGGATGCTGAAGCTTCACATTCTACAGTAACACCCAGGGAAGTCCTTCCTGACCTCTTCACTGATTTGGCAAACCATCTTGCCCTCCTTTCAACAAACCACTCCAACATACAGTACAATCAAAAACTGAGAGGTTCAGCAAATATGCCAAACAGGAGTCAGTTTCCCAAAAGCATTGTTGCTAACCAGTTAGCAACTTAGTTGGCAATGGCAAATTGCATTTTGGGAATTGCTTTTGGGAAACGGACCCGTGGTCAGACTTAATATCAACACTTAAGTATCAACACTCAAGTGACTCCAGTACCTAAGCACCACCTGTCCAGTGTGTTTGTGTGTATGTGTGTGTGTGTGTGTGTGTGTGTGTGTGTGTGTGTGTGTGTGTGTGTGTGTGTGTGTGTGTGTGTGTGTGTGTGTGTGTGTGCCTGTATCTGTGTGTTTGTGTGTGTGTGTGTGTGTGTGTGTGTGTGTGTGTGTGTGTGTGTGTAGTGTGTGTGTAGTGTGTAGTATACTGTCTCCCTACCTCTTGCAGGAGAGGCAGCGTGTGAGGAGTGAGTCCCAGCTGTCCTTGAGGTCCTGGATGTGTTTGCGTACGGCTGGGACTCCCTCAGCAGACGAGCTCCTCTGGACAGACTCCCCCCTGGTGATCAGCATCTTCAGCTCAACCTCCTTCAGTGCACGCACACACACCAACTCCTGCCAGAACACACACACACACACACACACACACACACACACACACACTCGTGAGTCATGCCATAAACACAGTCATGCACTGTGTCAGTCATATTCCAAAGCCATATTCAAAGTGCTGTGTACAGTATGTGTATGTGTGTGTGTGTGTGTGTGTGTGTGTGTGTGTGTGTGGGGGTGTGGGTGATGTGTGTGTGTGTAAGTACCTCCATCAGGCCCAGCCTGTGCAGTAATTGGTTCTTGTCAGCAGCAGGGGCGGAGCAATCCTGAAGGGTTCTGTGGGCGTCGGCCACCCAGAGCTGCAGCTGGGCAAGACCCTCAGAGAAGAGCTGATGCTCCCCCAGCATACGCTCCATACGGGACAGCTTCTCCTGCAGACACACACATATACACACACACACACACACACACACACACACGCAATGGTAAAGGGACTGTATTTATATAGTGCTTTTCTACTCCAACGAGCACTCAAACACACACACACAGAAACACACACAGACACAGACACACAATATATCACAACACATTTCTACTCTGCCCATTTTCTCATAGGTCCAGTGATCAATGGACAAGCAGCATGATTGTGTGCATGATTGTTAATCTGGAGTCTAATTGATGCACTGTAGTTAATCTGAACTCTATCTGGAATATGTAGTTAAATCTGGAGTCTCTCTTATGTAGGGTTACCTTAGTGAGGTTGCTAAGCGCCAGGTACTGAGCAACCAGCTGGGAGACCCCATGCATGAATCCCCGCCCAGCTGCTTGCCCCTCCCATAGCTCTTGGGCCCGCCTCCGTAGCTGTGTAAGCTCCACCTCCCGTGAAGCCAGCTCCTTCAGCACAGACTGCAAACAGAGACATTCAAAGGGTCATTGTTAAACAGGATCACAGAGGTCACAGGGTCATTGTTAAATAGGGTCTCAGAGGTCACGGGGTCATGATCACAGACATGGCCCAGGATGTGCTCACACGCACTGAAAACAATTACTGATGATTGATGAAATGGATTTATCATAATGTAAATAAAATATAATAATAAAAAAGACCAGAAATGAAGACTGAACAGAAATACTAAAATATAAAGAATGTTATATCCAATAAAGAGAGAGAAAGAGAAAGAGAGAGAGAGAGAGAGAGAGAGAGAGAGCTGTGGACAGTGGACAGCAGAGAGGATTACAGCACATAGGCAGAGATAAGAAGGTCTAGCTGTGGGTGGTATGAGCACATTATTAGAACTGTCATTCAGACGACTATATGGAATATATGAATGGTAAAACAGGCACAACAGAGAGTGTAAATATGGAGGTAATTCATATACAAATATGGAGATAAAAAGATATTTAATAGATATATATATTTGTCTATCTAATAGATAGATAGATAAATTTAAAAATGGAAATAAAACAGAAATAAGGAGATATAAATTAGAAATATGGAGGTAAAACATAAAAAAAATGTGAAGGTAAAAGGGGATCTCTGGAGAATTAGCAGCGTGTGCTCAGACAAAAGGTTCCTAGCAGGGTTTCCCCGGCGACGGCGGAGACACATAGCTTGGAGCAATAAGCCTTATCTCTGACTGGACTGACTGGTCTTTGTGATGGTTATTGTTATGTTATATGCTTCTTATAGGGTCTCTCTGTTATCTCTTTCAGTCTATAGTCTAAGCCCCTGTCTGTCTGTCTGTCTGTCTGTTACAGTATATGCAGCTCTCTCTCTCTACCTCTCTCTCTCTCTCTCTCTCTCTCTCTCTCTCTCTCTCTCTCACTGTCTCTCTGTCAAAATAATTTTGCACTCTTATACATGAATAATGAGATGTAATGAAGACTATCTTGATTCTTGAATGTTTCTCTTTCTCTGTCTCCCTCTCACTCTGTCTGCCCGTAACAGTATATGCAGCTCTCTCTCTCTCTGTCTGTCTGTCTGTCTATTATGTGCTTCTGTCTCTCTCTCTGTCTGACTGTCTGTTCTGTTATATGCTGCAGTCTTTGTGTGTGTGACTCTGTCAGTTTACCCATAGCTTGTGTACACCTGTAATATTTGTTTACCTGTACAATACATGTAATTATCACCTGTTTCTTTTGTTCATCTTTATCTTGTGTTCACCTGTGTCATGTGTTCACTTGCAACTTGTGCTTTACCTGTAGCTTGCAGAGCTCCAGCCTCTTTCCGGGGATGTCATGAAGGCGAGCTGTGCTCTCCTGAACTGTGACCTCAGTTGCTTTCAGCCAATCCTGAAGAGGCTCAACACTTGCCTCAAAATCCTTCATCTGTGACTGAAGATTCTGCCCAACTAATATACAACAAAGAAACAACACTGTACATGAGACACAGGATTGTAAATACACAGAAACATACAAGCACATGATAGTAAATACAGACAATTACAATACACAATATTTGTGAGAACTACTTTGAAAGCCTGTTGATGCTATTGATGCTATTACATACAATATTATATGTGCACACTATACATCTAAACCAGTGTTTCTCAAACTGTGGGCGGGCCCCACTAGTGGGCGCAGACACATGACAGGGGGCGCGAGACATCTCTTTGTGATCAATTGACGGCTGCACCATGCCCCACAAATTCACCCTAGCCTATTTTCTCTGTCAGATTGCTCGTTACTTGCATTCGTTAGATCTGTTCATTTGCCAGTAAATGAGCTTTCCAGTGGTTTTATTTGCCAGTTGCTGTCGGAAAATGTTTAGTTTTGACTTTACATAAATTCTATCAGTATACGTGGATATACTGTATGTCTATATTTAGGCCTACCCATTCATCTCAGTGAAATGGGCTAGCTCATGATCTCTTCAGTCACATAGGGCATACTGTATATCAAAATAAACAGGGGAACATGATTTCCCTGAATGCAGGTGGGGCGTGAAAATTCTCTTCCAAATTGGGGAATGACAGAAAAAGGTTGAGAACCACTGATCTAAACGTACACTATATGCACTCTAAACATCATACATATTATAAGGTTGGTCCTTTGCTCTGGTCTCTGATATGACACACACTACTGTTATATCACTGTTCATGTTTGACCTGTCAAGCTTGGTCTCTCTCTCTCTCTCTCTCTCTCTCTCTCTCTCTCTCTCTCTCTCTCTCTCTCTCTCTCTCTCTCTCTCTCTGTCTCTCTCTCCCTCCCTCTCTCTCACTCTCTCAGATTGACATTGATCTGAATACAGTAATTTCAAATGCTTCTTGTGGCTGTAAAATTGTCTTAGCACAGGACTCTGAAGAACAATAGATGAGCATACAGGAGTAGATTGTAGATGTGGCAGTTCAGAAAGTGTGTGTTTGGATATTGACAGTTGCATACACTTTGCATACACCTCAATGACCAACTCCACCGACCACCATGACACATGATTCCTTCACTGGCGCCAAGGAGCACCACAAATTGCTACCTGGTCTGTGGGAAATTGTTTGTACTCCTTATTTCAAAACAGGCTAGTTAGTTTTGGCTCAACATATTGTTAGAGAAGTTACCAAAATTTTAAGGTTATGGCAATAAGGCTTGGCTTCCCAACATTAAGGCCTATTCCAACATTGACGGAACAATAATAGAATTCCCTACAATTGTTACAGCAATTCATATTGGGTATTGAAGACTAAAGTATGTTTCCTTCACAAAAGAAACAGTCAAAACAATCCTGTAAACAGGGTAGATTATGCTTTCTACTTTTATACATTTCAGCACTGTATTTTCAGTACAGCATAGCCTGTACTTTTTAACTTGAGTAAGAAATCCTAGTCAGTACTTTACACCAGCACTTTACACCAGAGTCTTATTGAATATGAGTATCTATACAGTACTTCTACTGAGTATGGAAAGTGTCTACTTTTGTCATCTCTGGTCTCACCTGTACTGTAAAGCTCTCTCTCACTCTGCTCTCACGTCTCACCTGTAAAGCAGTCTCCCTGGCTTGTAGTTCTTTCATGAGGCTGTGCCAGTCTTCTTTGGCTCTGCTCACTTTCTCCCGGACCACTTCAGTCCCGTCGGCCCCCAGCACCTGCTCCAGGTGCTCTCCGCACATCAGCACAGCGTTTAGTCGGGTCTGAGCCTGATCCTCATCGTTAAGGAACTCCTGCAAGAGCACAGAGGAAGGAATGGGATAAGTGATGCTTTTTAGGGGGACAGTCAGATCTCCAAGGAGACACACAAGTCAGTCAAATCTTGAGGTGAAAATGCATAAAATGGCAAGAGGGTCAGATGATGGGGTTAGGGATTGACAATCTTTAGGGAGGACCAGACCGGGGTCACTGATTTCGCTGACTAGCCTAGCTTAGATTAGGACCAGACCAGACTAGTAAATCAGCCCAGTTGACCAGACATGACCTAGCCTGGCAAACTAGGCTATAGCATATAATGTATAGTCTGGCGACCACAGCTCAATCCTAAAATCAATCAAACTTGCACACAATTGGATAGTGCTACGACCAGAGCCCTTTCTCTGGCTATGACCAATCAGAGCAAGAAGCAAGCGATTCAAGTCAAACATCGCCCACTCCTCCACCAAGGGTTCTGGCACCAGGATTTCCTATGGCTCACTGCTAGATGTACTGGTTGAGAAAACCAACTGGGCCACCAGGCATGAGCAGACAAGCACAGATCTCACTGATCCCTTGACATCTCTGGAGTCAGGCACTAGCAGACGAGCACTGATTCTATCCGTCAGAGTCTCCACAGTAATGTGGGCTCTTGTCTGCTGGGAGGTGAGAGGATGAGATTGACCTTTTCAACCCAAGGAGTCGAGGGCAGAAATACACCAACAGGGCCAAGGGGGAAATTAAGCGTGACACATGCTATGTATCCAGCCCCCTTCCCCGCCATCACACACACACACACACATCTCACACACCACACACACACACACACACACACACACACACACACACACACACACACACACACACACGTCAGTCACAACACACACACACACACACACACACACACACACTAAGCGCATCAGTCACCGTACACAGTATGTCACCATATGGGGCGTTGCTGGGGTCAGTCAGGCGTTAACATTGCCCCACATTCACAACGCCCCTCTCACTAAATAAATCAGGAGTAGTCTCCCCCACATCCCCCTCCCCTTTTCCCTTTCACACACTTCCTTTGTTTTTGTTTCTGTCTTTCATTCAGCAGTATAATAAGGTGGTTTGATAGACTGCAAAGTAGCCATTGTTCACTGATAATAATAGTAATAATAGCTAAATAGTATATAATGTATCTTATAGGCTACTGTATTAGAATTACTAAATATTTAAGTAGTGACTAAATTGTTTCCTAAAATAAACATAATCTGACACTTTAATGTTAAAAAGAATTCCAAGGTGTGAGAAATGAAAAGTAGACTATTGCATGTGTATGCATGTGAGATAACAGACCTGTGCACTAGCATGATATTACCGATCTCAACTCTGTGCACTAGCTTGTCATGCCACACAACCCATGTGTCAACAAGCTCATGATCTCGAAGATTCCACCTTTTACATCTTGTGATGTCACTGATCACCCTTGTACACTAGCTGATGATGCCATAGATCTCACCTGTATCCTCTGTAGGCTGTTGGAGGCCTCTTGTACATTCTGTGGAGCATCAAAGCATCTGGCCGTGCTGATTTTGGCGTTGACCAGCCACTGCTGAAAGTCTCTCAGAGCAGAGCGGAACCGCTGTTCTAGAAGCTTCTGTTTGTTCTGACACTCCTTGGATGCTCGCAGACTCAGACTGAGCAAGGAGAAAGAGACAGCACAGCTGTGTGAGTTACTGTATGCTAGCATAGGCAGACAGGCAGATAGACAAACATTTATAGTATTAGCAGAGGTGTCACTAAAACACACATATACACACACAGACAGCACAGTTGTTTTAGCTCTCTGTCTCTCTCTCTCTCTCTCTCTCTCTCTCACACACACACACACACACACACACACACACACACACACACACACACATACA
>JAODXP020009663.1:77500-92500 GCA_027497455.2 Sardinella longiceps | reverse complement strand
AATGAATTTTTTGGGAATATAGAAGTCGTCTTCCATATCAACTCATGTAAAAAAAGAGAGGTGGCCACCGCACACTGTTTTATTGAGCCTGAAGAAGCAACTCTCCAAACGTGTTTCTCAATAAAAGTCACAAAAATATAACAGTGTGCGGTGGCCACCTCTGTTTATATATGAAGTGTAAACCTGCAATCCACCAGCACCTGTTTTCAAGACATAGTTGGCTGTGCAAAGGGATTTCTTCTATTTTTGACACACATCTACATGAAAAATAGAAGAAATCTGCTCAGTAAAAATCAAACAGCATCTTATTAAAACAGACTAACCCTAAACAACAGCCTAATTAAAAATAACTTCCTCTTTCAATGATGCTCTGAATTCTGAAATCTGAGTCTTTTGTTTTCACTGGTGAACACTATTCAGGTAAAATCGCATAATTAGTGTGTGGGGTTCCTCAAGGCTCTATCTAGGGCCCAATATATTTCACAACACCACATCCTATCTGTAGGGTTTAATAGGTTAAACTCTAACCCATACAGTACATCCTATCAAGGGTTAGAAAGCAAGTGGATAATTTTCTTGAAAAAAGATCTTGTGTGTGTGTGTGTGTGTGTGTGTGTGTGTGTGTGTGTGTGTGTGACATTATATCTGAAAAGCTACTATACTGTCCAACCAGAGCTTTAGACAACCAACTACATGTATGGCTTGTCTACCATATGTCATGGAACACTTATGCTGCTATGATGCTTAACACAACCATGGACAGATTGTGAACTATCACTACTGACTGTACTTGTACTTCATTGGCAATAGTGTTTGAGTTCTTGAGTTGCGGATCTTCCCAAGTTTCCTCCTAACCAACCATCAAAAGGGAGTATTTCCTACTCTTGGTTGCTCCCCAACTGAATTGAACTCAATAGTACTCCTACACACACACACACACACACACACACACGCACACACACACTCCTGCTCTTTCTCCTATTCCACACACACACACAGAACACAAAAACTCTCCCGCTCTTGCCCCTCACATATACACATACCCACGTGCAGATGCATGCTCTCTCTCCCACTCTCACACACTCACTGAGCGGTCTCTCTTACATGCACACCGCTCTCTCTCTCTCTCTGTCACACAAACACACCCACCAATTTCTCTCTCTTATACACACACACCAACGTGAAAATGCTTGCTGTCTCTCTTTCACACACACACACACACACACACACACACACACACACTGACTCTTTATATTCACTCTCATACCACTCACACTCTTCACGCTCTCTGTCTCACTGGGAGGCACACGCACACACACACACCCCTGTCACACGCTGCTTTTGCTCTCACACTGTCTCACTCACACAATACATTATCCCACTATCGCTCTCTCTCCTTCTCACACACACACACACACTCTCTCTCCCTTCCTCTCTGTCACACAAAACAGAGACCCATGCCCTCACACTCACACACACACACACACACACACAGTCACACACACAGTCACACATAGACACACAAACACTCTAACACAAACACAGAGACCCATGCCCCCTCACACACACACACACCCTCCCTAGTCTCTCCCGCGCTCCTCTTGTGTGTTACCTTGGCGACGCTCCATCCCTCCACGGCGTGAGCGCTGCTGTTCTTCCTCTCGGCGTGGCTAAGCTCCTCCCTCCAGCCCTGCAGCTGCTCCTCCAGACGCTCCGCATCTCGCCGCAGCCCGTCGCCACGGCAGCCTCTCTCCCGCTCTTGCTCGGCCGCCGCCACCGCCGCCATCTGAAGCTCGTCTCGCGTCCGCAGCGCGGCCCCCTCCCATTGGTCCAGGGCCCGGGCAAGAGCTCCGCCCTCGCGGTCCATGGCCTCGCAGCCCAGCGCAGACGTGTGGCGTCCGGCCCGGTCCGAGTGGCTCCGCAGGTTCCGCAGACGCTCCCGTGCTTCACACACTCCCCGCAGCAGCAGTGTCTGCTCCACCAAAACAACACACACACACACACGCACGCGCCAGCGCAGAGAGAATGAGGAGGAGGAGGAGGAGGGAGGGACAGTTGCTATGGGAACCGTGTCGTCAGCGACTGCCTGGTTGCCGTGTTGGCCAGTGTTGAGTCGCTGCTGCCCAGATTCTATTTACGGCAGCTTGAGGGGATCTTACTGGTCTACCTCTCCACCTCTCTCTCTCTCTCTCTCCCTCTCTCTCTCTTTGTCTGTCTCTCTATACCTCCTCTCTCTCTCCCTCACTGTCTCTACCTCCTCCCTTTCTCTATCGTTCTACCCCATCTGTCTCTCTCTCTCCTTCCCTTCTTCCACAACCCTCTCTCTCTGCCTCCCTCTCTCTCTTCCTCCCTCTCTCTTTCACTCTAACCATCTCTCTCTTTGCCTCCCTCTCTTTTTCACTCTAACGGTTTCTCTCTATCTATGTAAATCTCTCTAACCGTCTCTCCTCCCTCTCTCTCTCTCTCTCTCTCCCTCTGTATGTCTCTCTCTCTCTCTCCCTCTCTCTCTCTCTCTCTTTTTTTCTATACTCTCTATGGCATCTCATTTATCATGTCTCCTCTCTTTTCTGCATGCACCTGTGTTTTCCTAATCCTTTCTCTTTCTCTCTTTTTCTTCATTTCTCTGTTTCCTACATGTACCTATCTTTCTATACCTCTCTCTTTCTGTACCTCTCCTTTTTTCTTTCTTTTTTTCTCTCTCCATTGTTCTTCTCTCTGTCCTACCTGAATCTTTCCCATTTACTGTACATCCTCCCACTCTACTCTGTCTATATTTTCTCCCCTCTCTGTCCCTCTCTCTTTTCACTCTGTCCACCCCCCCTGCTTCCCCCACCTCCATTTCTCTCTCTTTCTCTCCATCTCTCTCTCTCTTTCACTTTACAGTAGGTAAAATGGTAGCTTTAGTAGCTTTGGCTACACTATAAATATTTTAGATTATAAATAGCTGTTTTTTCATGTTAATATTTACTTTACAGACACTTTAATACAAAAAATACTACATGATAATATATGAAAATATATATTTGATATAAAATACATTTTTCATTTATATAGGCCTATTCACTAATTTATTTTTACATGCAAAACTATGGCTAACACAATATTTGAAAATGAATAAAAAAAAAATAAGCCACAATAATCCAATGCCCTGTCCTGCAAATTGTTTACCTCACTCACGTCAGATGATGCGCTACGTAACTTTAAGGCACTTCCGCGCAACGATCTGATGTTGAAGCCCTTCAGAGCGATTTCAAGCCCAATATTTTCTAACCGAACCAATCAGGGCTGCTGGCTGCTGTAGAGGGTGTGACGTAGCGAAGAAGCAACCGTTTTGAATCCAACCAATCCAACAAACGTAACAGCGTCATCGGTTGGTTTCGATGTGATTGGCTGAAGTGTACGTCAATTAAATTGATGGACAAGCCGTTTGTCCAGTTAGATTCAAGGATTTCTGGCTCCTGAAATAAATCGTCTATCGTTGATCATCAGATGTTCGCGCGTTAGCGCTACATCTGACGTGAGTGAGGTAAGCAAGTTGTAGGCATAGCAAAAAAAGGCAATTTTGTGGCCCAGCTACAGTATACCCAGAGAGGATTCAAGTAAGTAATTCCATGATCTTTGGTATACCCATGTCCGGTAATACAGACTCTAGGAATGCTATGCACATGTCCCGTAATGCACATTCTAGGAACACTATATGTATGTCCCACAATGAGCACTCTAGGAATGCCAAGTCAAAATGGCAAAAAAGAAATACTTAAATAAATAATCAAAATTCATTCTCAAAACATTAAGTAATTAATCCAATGTAGTAATAAACAGCAAAACGATGCATCTATAACATAAATATCTTTTAAAAATCAATAAGTTGTCAGAAGAATGTACAAAGACAGTACAAAACAGTATTAAGACAATGCAGACATACTCCATGCAGAACTTAAAGGTCAACGACAGCATCAAGGCAACAGTACGGTATGCTTTTTGCATTGAGTCGATGCTGAGCCATAAATCAAGCTTAAGGGTCTCAGGTGTAAACAGTTTAAGAATATAACGCCTCCCTACCCGGACATTCTCAAGCCTCCTCTCTAAGGAGGCAGAGTCTCCTGAGAAATAAGACCAGCGTTGAAGCTCCTCCCCTGCTGTTAGCAACCAATCAGAGAGCTCTTTCACTGCATCAAGGTACTGCTGATGTTCAATCACAACCCTCTCTGACAGCCGGAACTTCTCCTGTAGCACACAAACACACACAGAAAAATCACACACATACACAAAACACAACTTTCCGCCGCGCATTTGTCTCACAAGCACAAAGACACACACACACACACATACTGTACACAGATGTGCTATTTTCATCTAACATTTTTAAAGTTTTTTTTTTAAGTATATTTTGGATGCTTTCTGCCTGAGAAAGAGAGGATTGCTTTTGAAATTTAACATGCACTTTGATGTCAACACGTCATCAAAACTAAATAAAGAAGTAATTTAAACAACAAATGAACTTACAATAGCAGCAGCTCTGACATCATCAAACCTCGCCCTAAAGCGGGCCTGGGAGGTAGGGCTGAAGGTGAAGTCTTTGGTGAGGTCATATAGCTGGGCGGAGCTGCTCTCCAGGCGTGTGAGGGCCTCTCCGTGCTCCTCCATCTCGGCCACCAGGAGGCGCAGTCTCTCCCGCTGCTTTATTTTCTCCAAGAGGCCCGCCTGTGGCTCCAGCACCACCTCGTCTCCACGACAACACATCTCAGCCTCAACTGACTCCACCCACGCCACCTCCTCATCTAGGCAGCGCTCATGCTCCGCCCATAGCAACAGTGCTCGCTCCAAACAGCTGAAGGGAAGAGGAGCTCATTGGTTAACAGCTTCAGCATCTGGGACATAGGCAACCAATCACCATTAAGCAGTCCAATCATCCAATCAATGCACACAACCAGGGATTGGCTGTGTGTGTGTGTGTGTGTGTGTTACCTGTGTTGTCTCATGGCTGATATAAGGAGCCCCGCCCACTGGTCTTCCACTTCCTGTAAAGCAGCTGACATCACTTCCTGTGCAGCACCTCCACAGCTACGACTGGCCACACCCCCACGTCCCACTGCCATGTTGATGCGCACCTCTCCCTCCCCCTTTAACAAAAGCACTTCCTAGATACACACACACACACACACACACACACACACACACACACACACAGTTAACAGAATTAAGATACACCCTTTACATACACATACATTAGAAAAAAACATATAGATACCTAGTGTGTTATCATGGAAGAGTGTGTATTGTGCTGTGTCTAATTATTAAGGTGTGTGTGTGTTGTGAGACCTGTATGCGATCCTTAAAGTTTGTTTGTGTGTGTGTGTGTGTGTGTGTATGTGTGTGTGTGTGTGTGAGGTGTGGGAGGGGCGGCGGGTTACCTGCACTCTCTGAAGTCTCTCCTGTAGTTCTCTCCTGCTCCCATACGTGTGTGTATATGTGTCTGGTGTGAGGTGTGTGTGTCGGAGCTCCTGGATCCAAAGGCTGATGTTGCTGAGCTGCTGGCCCAAAGCGAGGCCCTCTCTGCAGCCGCGGCGCCGGATGCTGACCTCCCCAAGTAGAGCCTGGAGGGATGACTTCAGGGACGCACACACATGCCGGCCCCACAGCCAACCCTGCTCAAACAATAGCTCTGCATCCTCACACACACACTCCACTGACGACCTACAGGGAACACATAGGGATGGGAGGAGAGGAGGAGGAGAAGAGAGTAGGAGGAGAGCAGAGGGGAAGAGGGGATGAAGAGAGGAGGGGAGGGGAGGAGTAACACCAATATGTTACATTATATGGCACTTTCAGGGCACTCAAAGCACTTTACATCGACAGTGAAGGAACATTACTAACCCCGCAACAATGTAGGGCAGTTGAGGTGGTCATTGTTATTTTTAATGTGGCAGGTTTTTGATTCACATCAATGCTGATAGGGTGATTTTTATGACATAACCACTAAACCACAAGCAATTGAACACAGAAGCTTGTTGCAAAGCATGACACTATGTCAACCACCTCATTCAATAACAACATAGTAAAACTGTAAACTGTAGCAAAATGGTGCATCGGTTGAACTCTCCCCAGCTTGACATGGAGAGTGAGAAAGTAAATGAGCCAATTACAATGGGAGATGATTAGGGGGCCAGGTTTAACGAGCCAATTACAGCAGGGGATGATTAGGGGGCCAGACTGAAAGAGCCAATTACCATGGGGGATGATTAGGGGAGCCAGATTGAATGAAGCAAGTTGGGACTTTCGCCAGGACACCGGGGAACGCCTACTGTATTCTTGCAATGAGTGCCATAGGATCGTTTACGACCACTGGGTGTCAGGACCTCAGTTTACAGCCTAATTTTTGAGACAGCCTCTCCTAAAGCACACTGTGCACTTCACTTCACTGCACTGAGGTTTTGGGAATGATCTGAGGCCAGAGGGAAGAGTGCCTCCTATTGGCCAACCACCAGTACCACCTCCAGCAGCTATTCTGCTTTCCCCTGAGGTCCCCCATCAAAGTACTGACCAGGCCCAAGGCTGCTTAACTTCAGTGATATACAGTATAGCTGAGGCATTATAGCACTGGCTAAAGAGGAGAGAGGAGGAGAGACAGGAGAATAGGAAGAGGAGGAAAAGAAAGCACATTCACTCTGTCTCTCTCTCGCACACACACACACACACACACACACACACATGTTTACACATATGCATACTCACATGGACATGCATGCACATGCACAGACACACAAACACACATATACACACACATCACTCTCTCTCACACATACACACACACACACACACACACACACACACACACACACACTCACCTCCTGAGCAGCAGCTGTGTATTGAGCTGCTCCAGTCTGTGTTGTTCACGGTGTCCCTCAGGAAACTCCTCCTCCTCCAGCCTCTGCTCCATCTGCTGCAGCCAAACACTCAGACGCTTCACACACACCTCAAACCTGCAGCACACATACACAAACACACACACACACACACACACACACACACACACACACACACACACACACACACACACACACACAGTTACAACACACCCACAAAGACACAGACACACAAAGGTACACACACACACACACACACACACACACACACACACACACACACTGATATAGAGTCATCCTCTTATGGTCCATGCTTTTATAGTCCACTTATATAGCATTATTAAGAGCAAGTGTAAGCAAGTGATCTTTCTGCAGTTCCTGACCTTTGTGCTAAGGTGGCGCTGTTCTCCATCTTCTCCAGACTCTGCTGGTTCTCCTGTAGAAAAGAAGCCCAGGCTCTCTTACAGGACAGCAGCTGCCCTTGAACCTCTCCCATGCCTGACGGGGGCAGATGGGGCATCAGCCTTCCCCCCTCCTCACTCATCTGCCCCACAAGCTCCTCACCCTCAGCTGTGAAATCTAGCGCCTCCTGGTGGTTAGAGCAAGAAACAGCAGGGAGTGAGTCTAACCACACACACACACACACACACACACACACACACACACACACACACACACACACACACACACACACACACACACACACACACACACACACAGAATTGTACATACCTTCAGTTCCTTTGCCCTCGTGGTCATGAGGACACTGGCCTCTGATTGGTCACAGCAGTTTTTAATCTTGTCTTCTGATTGGTCACACAGACGTTTAATGTTGCTCTTCTGCTCAGCAAGCCAGTGGTGGAAGTCCTGTGTAAGCTCTGCAGAGGGGGCGAGACAGAGAAGCCTTGTCTAGGAGTCTGGTTAAGTATGGAAAAGACTGTAAAGAAATCTCCAGGGAAATCTGTTGCCTTGGGGATGATTGAGTGGTTCACATTTGTGTGAGACTCAGGTGTGCTGACAAAACATGACCCCCCTCACCTACCCCTGACACCTCCCCCCAAACCCCAGCACACATACAGACATACAGACAGACACACACACACACACACACACACACACACACACACACACACACACACACACACACAGACGTCTCCCCAAGCAACCCACCAAATACAATAACATTCAGTATGTGCTGATCTTTTGTGCTGATTGTGCTGATCCTATGTGCTGTTCCTATTGGTTGACCCTGCGTGTTGATCTCTGGTATCCTGTATGCTAATGCTATGTGCTGAGGGTGCTGATACTATGCTGATGCTATGTGCTGATCCTATGTGCTGAGTGTGCTGATCCTATGTGTTGATTTTACAGATCTTGCGTGCTAATCCTGTCTGCTGATCAAGTGTGCTGATTCTATTTACTGATTGTGCTGATACTACAGTATGTGCTGACAGTGCTAAGTTCACGGTTAGGTTAGGGTCAATGCTAGCCAGCCTCTCACTTCTTCCACCCACCAGTGATGTGGTGCCATAGCGCCTCCTGCAGGTCACTGGAGGCGCGTGAGCAGCGCAGGTGGGCCATGTCCCTCCGTCTGATCAGCTCAGTTAGCTCCTCGCTTAGACGCTCCAGCTCCAGGGAGGGGTGAGACCTACTGAGCATGCTCAGTTTGGCCTGTGCCTCGTCCAGGGCTAGCTGCTGCTGACTGAGGTCCCCTTTTACTTCCTGTGGGTGGAGTTAAAGTAGGAAGAAACACTCTCAACTCAATACTGATGATCTGACCTCTGTATAGTCCTACTAAATGAAATACTGCACTCTGATTAAAAAATCCCAAATTTGTGATAAACTGGTATGTGTGTTTAGCCTGGCAGTAGAAAAGTAGTTATAAGTCCGCACTCCAACCTGACCTGGGAGCAGGACAATCAAATAAGTCTATAAACATTTTTTTATTTTTTAGCCTGGCAGTATCCATGCGCATTTGTGTCCTCCATTTCATTTTGCTCTGCAAAGCAGCATGGTGTCCATGGCCAATCTCTAGCCCTGCTTTTGGGATCCAATCACAGAATGGGGAAGGACTAGACCGAGAGTACCCATGCTGCTTTGCACGCTCGATTTCATATACGATTTGCTATGAGCTACGTACAGACGCTTATGACAGACATTCGTAGTGCCCAATAAATGGCTTTGGACAATCATAAACCATGCCTCCTCTACGAGGTGAATCACCTAGACGAAACATCACTTGGTGATTACTATTGAGCTTGCTATTAGCCAGGCTAAAGTGTGTTTAGTCCTGCTGTGTGATATCTAGTGAGTGGTAAACCTTCAGTTTGCTGATATTTTCAGGGTCTGATGACTGGAGTAGGTTTGGAAGCATGTCATCCATGTTCTGAAGTAGTAGTGCATTCTGGGAGATGATGTTCTCAAGTTGCTGCTTCTGTGAGTTGTAGTCCTTCAGGGAGCTGCTGATGTGTGTGTAAACTCCATGGGCGTGAGAGAGCTTCTTCCTCAGGTGGTCAATCATCAGCTGCACAGAGATGAAGGCAACACTACATACTCCATGGTCCATGGATGGAAGACAACACTAAAAATACTATGGCTGAGCAATAATCCACATCTGACATTACGACACACACACATTTCACAGCAAACACTAATCCACAATAAACATTACACATTCTGAGTTAAACAATACACACACACAGTAAAAGGTACATACATATGGAGGAGCACTTAAACTTAAAAATAGTGAAACAGAACATGCACCTGCAGTTCACTTGGTGTTTGTTGGTCAGCTTTTCTCTTGGAAAGATTGGTCATCTTCTCCTGCAGAGATTCCAGCTGCAAATCCATGGTCTCCATCTCTGACTGAACATACAGGCAGACAGACACAGACAGATAGAAAGGATTTTTAACATATCTCAGCTCTGACATCATTTAAGTGGGTCTTATCCTGATTGCTGCTATGTGCTGATCCTATCTCAGCTCTTTCATAATCTAAGTGGGTCTCACCTTGAATGCTGCCAGGCGCTGCTCTGTGCTCTGACTGTCCTCCAGGCTGACTAATTGATCGCTGAGCTCAGGAAGGGAGACAGAGCACCAATGCTCCATGTGCTCCTCGATCTTCAGCATCTCCTCCCACAGCACCAGGGTCTGCCTCATGTGCTCAGTGTTGCCATCAATGCTCCTCAAGACCTTATGGACAAGAGCAATCACTGGCACTCATTATCTCTATGGCAACATGAGCATTATGGTATGCATGCTGGAAGATCTGATATCACCAAGTAGTTAAAAGTCCAGGATCAATGTCAAACTTGTTTCCCTGGATCAATGGGTTAGGTTTAGGGCTAGGGTTAAGGTTAGGGTTAGGGTTAGGCTTAGGGTTAGAGTACATTGATCCAGGACAAACAGGTTTTATTGATCCTGGACTCTTAATTACTTGGTGATATAAGATCTTGCATGGTATGCTTCTGAGGTCATATGTGAGATATATAGTCTGAGAGAACTTACATTTGACCAGCGTTCCACAACAACATCAGTGTCTGCTGCAATGTGCTGAGTTTGGAGCTCTGGAAGTTTGGACAGCTCCTTCCGCAAGTGCTGCCCCCTTGATGAGAGGAGGTTCAACTCCTCCTGAGCTCTCAGCATCTTCTCTCTCAAGTCGTCATGCTAATAGTTAGCAGATTGGGACACAAACACAGGCAACACATAGGGTTTATACGCAATTACTTTCAGACAAAGAGATGGAAAATACACAATTACTTTAGGACAAAACCACGCCCCAGGCATTTCAAATCAAATTCACAAAATAAAAAATTCACAAAAAACATTATTCACTTTTAATGAACATACAGTATACTGGCCCTACGGCCTTTATCAGGGGGCCTATATGCCTCATTGGAGTGTGACAAAGGGAATCTGAATTTGGAATCTTGAAATCATGTCTGTCTCCTTCCACCAGTAGTTTAACACCAGCAGCACTTCACCAAACTTCTTTGACACATAACTTTTGTCACTGACAATAATGCATCATGACTATCTTCACAATGGCATAATGCTATCGATGTGGAATGTCTGACACAATGTTGAATATCTGTTGTGAAAGGGAGAGTCCCATGTGGAATGTGACATGGAATGTGGAATATCTGGTGAGATATGGAATGTGGCATGGAATGTGAAATTCCATACAGTATGATGTCAAGGTGATGTCACGGCTCTCTGACCTGGGAAAGATGTTTCTTGATATCCTCTGGGTTCTCTGGTTCTATGTATCCTGCAGTGAGATTCTCAGCACTCTGCAGTATGGTTCTAATGCTGTGCTTCAGGGTATGGTGTTCCTCAAGCAGGTTCAGCATCCGATGACAGCCATTCTGTCTGTTTCATACACAGATCACACACACACACACACGCACATAGAAACACATCTTAACATACACACATAAAGAAACTCAGGATAACACACACACACACAGACACACAGGATAAGATATAAGCACAAACAGTATGCATACATGAAGAACAACACACACACAGACACACATACACACAAAAGCACAGGTTAAATATACACACACGATCATACACAAAGGAGCACTTGATAAACTAGTAGAAATAAGGTGATGCCTTGTTTGTGCATGTAACAGGAATTGATGGCTAAACAATGTTTAAATGGCTAAACAATGTTGTGCCTAAAAATGCTTAAACTACTATAATGCTTAAAGAATGTATATTTTTACAGAATCATTTTCCTTTTCTTCATCATTTCAGACATGAAAAAGAAAATAATAAGGATACATATATACAGTGTATTTAAAAACATCCGTTTGTCAGTGTAGCAACTTGCCATCTGTTGCCAGACACACACACACACACACACACACACACACACACACACACACACACACACACACACACACACACACACACACATAGGGCTGAAAAGAAGAGGTCACAAAAAAAGAAAAAAAAAGACACACAGAGACAGGCAGGCAGAAAGAAATCATGGAAGGGGCTGTATGTGACAGTTTTCTCAGTGATGCCTGACACACACACACACACACACACACACACACACACACACACACACACACACACACACACACAGGCAGGTAGTCTAACCCTTACAGAGATGATGCTTGACACACAGGTGCGTCACACACACACACACACACACACACACACACACACACACACACACACACACACACAGCTGTCAGTTTTCTCTATAATGATCCCTGACACACACACACACACACACACACACAGGCATGTTGTCAGACCTTAAAGAGATGATCCCTAACACACACACACACACACACACACACACACACACACACACACACACACACACACACATGAGCAGTCAGACCTCTCAGTAATGATCCCAGCTAGACGCTCCCAGGCCATGCGGATGAAGCTCACGTCTCTTTGAGCTTCTCCAGCCTGCATCGATCCTCTCTGGGCCAAGTGGGACGCCCTCTCCCCTAGCCACTGCTGGGGCTGGAGCAGGGCCTGGAGCTCATCCTCCAGCTGCTTAAAAAGGCACAGCCTGATACACACAATAACACAAACACAAACACACATTTTAGCCATGAGAGCGTAAATTATTCTACAAAACAAGAGGAGAATAATTAATCGTGGTACTTTTTCGCTGGATTTACCAGTGCTAACAAGACATGTTTTAAACCACAAAACAGACAGCTCACATCACAAGGATAAACTGACTTCATCTGGGACAAATTCTGGAGACCAGGCATGGACTGGCCATAGGATTGTCTTACTCATAATTTTCTTGAAGGTTATTGGGCTAGTCCGATGAAATCTCTCATGTTCATGCAATGCATCCAACTTACAGTGTTTTTATTTTAGCTTGCCATGAAGTTATTAATAAATAAAATAATGCTGGGCCGCCATGGCCAAAAATGCCCGGGCCATGTTTTGATCCCAGTCCAGCCCTGACTCTGTAATCTAAACTCTTCTCCGGTTTCATCTGTTTAGTAATCTCACATGTGCTTTACTCTCAGCAACCCTCTAGTCTCACCTGTGTTATACTCTCATTTTGGGCTCTACTCTCACCTGAGCTCTGTCACCTGTGCTGATCTCTCATCTGTACTCATCTCCCACTTGCTCTCTACTCTGTCCTGTACTCATCTCTCACCTGGACTCTAGCCTCACCTGCCCTCTGCTCTCACCTGCTCTGTGCTCTCACCTACGTTTATCTCTCACCTGTGCTAATCTCCCACTTGCTCTTTACTCTCACCTATGCTCTAGTCTCACCTGTACTGTAGTCTTACCTGTACTCATCTTTCACCTGTGCCCTAATCTCACCTGCTCTCTACTCGCACCTATGCTCATCTCTCACCTGTGCTCACCTCTCACTTGGTCTCTACTCTCATCTGTGCTCCAGTCTCACCTCTACTCTAGTCTTACCTGTGTGCCACTCTCTCACCTGTGCTCTAGTCCCACCTGCTCTCTACTCTTACCAGTTCTCATCTCTGTGCTACTCTCTCACCTGACCTGGTTCGTAGGATAAAGATGTCCAGTAGCGCTGCAGTTGTCTCACCTGTTGTGGAGTGCTGCGGTGCTGATCTCCTGGAGGTGCTCTCCCTCTGCTCTCTCCTCCAGGTGTGTGAGAGCCTGCCTCACCTGCTCCTTGTGCTGCCTAAAGGTGTCCCACAGGAAACCCAGTGCCTCCGTCTCAGTCTTATGCCACCCTATGTCCTCCCACAGGCCCTGCAGCTCCAGTCTAAGGGCTCTGGCCATCGCCCTGCAGGTCTGAGCTGCAGCTGGCGCCCCCTGTAGGTGCAGCTGAGCCTCATGAAGCTGACTATCCAGGACCTCGGACTGCCTCTCGAGCAGTGCCACCTGCTGGTCAGCCTCTGCTAGACGCCCTTGCAGTGCCAGAGCTTCCGTACCTCCTCCATCGTCCGCTAGACAGCCCTGGGTCGTCTGAGTACCTCCTTTATCTTCCACTAGACGTCCCTGGGCCTTCGTATCTCCTGTATCCTCAACTAGACGCCCCTTGGCCTCCATACTTCCTCCATCAACACTGGGCTTAGGTCCTGTCCGCTCGTGATGGCTGCTCTGCTTCAAGTCTCTGATGAGCGCGTGCAGAGTGTTGTGTTGATCCAGTAAGGCCTGTAGGTCCCTGAGGGTGTGAAGACGGCGCAGCAGCAGATCCTGGGCCTTAGTGAGGGGCTGCAGCCTTGAGGAGATACGACCCCTGAGTTGCTGCAGGTCAGCGGGGTCACACAGAGAGCAAAGGTCATCTGCTCTGAGGTGGAGCGCCTCTCCAGCTATGACCTGCTTCTGTAGACCAGCCTGTCTGGCCTGATATGTCAAGCACACAACAAAGAGCCAGAAAGTAGACAACACACACTGAGTTTATAAACTAGCAACACAAAGCAAACAACACAAAATTGTTTGTTTAAAATAGTTTATGAACAAGCAGGACAACAGTTTGTAAACTTTCAGTCTCAGTAAAGTCCCTTTAAAGTTACACCAGACAAGACTGTGATTATTTATCTCCAAGGGCTCCCTCTACATTTGCCGCTTTTTTTGACTTCGTACATTCACCAATTCAAGTGAATTTACTGGCTTACAAAAGAATAAGAACCAGTGATTATCATTTTGTGAGTCACACTGACTGACAAGAGCCAGTAATAAATACAATTTTGGTTATATTCAGTTTCACTTTCAGTTAAATGTGACCAGTAGTTAGCATTCTAGATACAGTATAGCAGTTGGTGCTGTAGTAGGTGTTTGGTGTTAAGCGTGTTTTACCTGAATGTCAATTGTGACAGACTGAAGATCTTTGATGTCCACCTGAGATGAGGACAGGGTTTCTGACAGGAAGGTCTCACTCCAGGTGCTCAGGGTGGACAGTTCATCGTCAAACTGATCAAGCACCACAAGACGCTCTCTCACTCTGTCCAGTCTGCAGACAGGAGACTCATTACTGACCAGCACAGCAAGATGCTCTCAGTCTCACATCGCCCACTAATGCCCTTGTCTCAGAGTGCCCCTACTGCTCCTACAGCCCTATACTGCCCCCTACTGCACAACTTTTTGAGTTCTCAGAGTGTCCTCAACTGACCTCTACTGCCCTCACTACCCTAGTCTCACACCACCTGTACCA
>JAODXP020009663.1:62500-70000 GCA_027497455.2 Sardinella longiceps | reverse complement strand
GCTCTTGAACAGCTTCTGGGCGGCCATATTTGATGGTCCAGGACTTGAGTTTGGACTCGGCGACTGCCAGCAGTGCCAGTGTCTGATACTTCAGCTCCTGATACTCCAGCTTCCTCAGGTGGACCTGAGACAACCTCGACACCAGACTTAGTCTGAATTAAGAGAGATTTTCAGCAGAAGGGCAGAAACATTACATTAACATTAGGACACATTAGGCTTATAATTACATTAGGAAACACTACAAACTAGGATACATTAATATACAGATTTATGGTATACCGGTATGCAACAAGCAGTATATTAACACAATGATGTGTTAACCATGTCCTTGTCCCAAGTCCTATGGCTGTGCATGTGTGTGTGTGTGTGTGTGTGTGTGTGTGTGTGTGTGTGTGTGTGTGTGTGTGTGTGTGTTGCAAGGCTAAAATAGACTACCTGTGAGCCAGTCCTGTAGCTGTTTAAGAGAGTTGGGCTGCTCTGTGTGTATGTTTGTGTAACACTCGACAAAGTTAAAGTAACTCTCTGTGTGTGGTGGTGTGTGTGTGTGTGTGTGTGTGTGTGTGTGTGTGTGTGTGTGTGTGTGTGGCAGGGTTCATACCTGTCAGCCATGACCTGGAGCTGTTGAGCAGAGATGGGTTCTCCTTCACCCCTTATGTCCTGCTGGATCAGCTGAAAGGTCTGGTTGTGCTCTTCAAAGCCCTGGAGTAAGTCCTGACCACACATACACATACACACAAATAAACATACACACATACACACACGTAGTCGAGGTCTCGAACCCGCACTCGGGTCTCGAACTTACCACCCCTCCAACTACAACAAACCAACGGCAAGGGAGTCGAACATTCTAACCACTGAGCTGAAAAACCCAGGCTTCCAACTCAGCGGTTAGAAGCAATCTTAAGGTTAGGGTTGTGAGGATTTACACATGCTGCCAGCTAGCCCAGGCAAACACACACATGCAAACACACTTTGTATATGGGCTTGATAGCTATCCAATATATACAGTTTTCTCTGGAGGTGTGTGCTCTGGTGTGTGTATGTGTGTGTGTGTGTGTGTGTGTCTGTGTACCTGATGCTGTAGTAATAGCGTGTGTATCGTAGCAGCCGTTCTCTGATGCTCCTCCCCCTCAGGTATCTGTGTTGTGATTGCCTCCTCTGCCTGCTGAAGCCACACCTCCACAGCACCCAGCACACCTGGCAAAGCCCCATCCAACCGCTGCTGCCAGTCCTGCAGCTACGGGAGGGATAAACAGGGTGTGTGTGTGTGTGTGTGTGTGTGTGTGTGTGTGTATGTGAAGTCCTTGTAAGATTACTTCTTTGATACAATGTGAGTAATAAACATGTCGCTATTATACATTAAGCATATTATTAAACATATTATGTTTCTCTAACTTATAATAGCTCACCCTGTTCAACCCTCTCTAGTAACACACCCTGTTCGAAACTGTAGTAACTCACCCTGTTTGACACTTTCTCCCAGGCCTGTTGAAGTGCATTCTGCTCTGAGGCCAATGCTGTATCCATCTGCTTTGGCTGCAGGGACAGAAAAACTGGCCTCCTCTTGGCTTCATGTTGGGTCTGGAAATGCTTCAGAGCCTGATAGGTGTCAAGGAGGAGAGAGAGTCAAATAAAGTCAGGTTGGTTGGTTGGTTGAAACCCCTCCAACTACCAGGTACTGTTCCCTCTCTGTATCTGGTACTATGGCTGAAGCCCCTCCCTGTACCTGGTAATGTTGACTGAAGCCACTCCATCTATATGGTAACATTGGCTGAAGCCCCTCCCTCTACCTAGTACTGTTACCTCCCTGTACCTGGTATTGTTGGCTGAAGCCCCTCCCTCTACCTGGTATTGCTGGCTGAAGCCCCTCCCTCTACCTGGTATTGTTGGCTGAAGCTGCCTTCGGTAGCTTCTGAGTGGGCGGAGTCTCTGTCCAGCTGGTCAAGCCACACCCTCAGCACCCTCAGATTCCTCATCTGGTCCCTCTGTAGGGAGTAAGGAAGGAAAATGATGTGAAAACAGCAACAACAATATCAAGACAGACTCACAGAAAATATTGAGTAACATTACAGCATGTAATAATAGTCACATTATACAATGTCTGACCTCTTGCTGCCCCTGGGGTTCAGGCAGGTATCTCAGGAACTGAGCAACATATGTCATGATGGACTTCTCATCTGGCTTAGGCACATCCACATCTGTAGCACAGTGAAACAAACAACTGTTAACAAACCAGCCTTGTGTGTCTCTGAGCAATATTATATGATAAAGTTAATATTATAAGGATTGGAGTTTGCAGCAATGAGTCTGGATTATCAGTCTAAAGATTCTCAGGTCTGGACAATTAGTGTGAAGATATCAGCAGCAGCAGTGATTTCCAAGTGAGGCCTATTAGCTGATATAAAGTTAGCAGTCGTTGTAATATTTGGCACAGACATGCTCTCTGTTAGCGGTATTCGTTATCAAGTTTGTAGTATATACAAAGACAGACATGCTCTCAGACTGTCCCCTGATTCCTGTTCAGCTTTGTGCTCTGCTGTTACTCTGATTGTCCAATTGTGTTGCACCTTCTGGCTCGAGCAGTCGAGGGATCCCCATCTCCCTCTCGGCCAATGAGAAAGCATCCTGGAGGTTTTCTCTGTTTCCCCTCCGGTAGACCTGGTCCATGTTAACGAGCTCTGGCCTCAGCGAGCCAATGAGGGCATGGAATGCCACCCCAGACCGCCAACACGGCCCAAAGTCCTTCACGTCTAGGTCCAGCCGTCTGAGAGACACCAGAAACACACCAGCACAAATTAGTGAGATACGAAATATTTCAATATCTCATCATACTGATATGTTAAGAAAAAAGGGCAAAAGAGTATTATCATTGTTCTTATTATCTGAGGGAGGAAGAGTGCATTTACTTATCACTCAGAGAAATTAAAGACGTTATTTTCAGATAACAGGATACCCGTCATGTTTATGTGGTGGAAAAATCAATCACTGTTCCCTATCAATGCTATTTACAATGTTAACTATAACGACACTAAGCAGTATTGTGGATCTACTTACGAAAATACTCAAATTGTACAGGTTAACGGTTCTCAAAATGGAACCACATGTTTGTTTCATGCTTTTAACACTTGAATATTGTCTTTACACATAAGTTGCAACCAAGCAATACCGGTAAGTGGGAAAACGGTGACCAAGGTATCCCGATAAAGAAACAATGCGGTTGCAAACTTTCCCTTTCAGCTTAGCTGTCATGCATTTTATCTCTTCCATCTAGAGTGTAATGTGTGTGTGTGTGTGTGTGTGTGTGTGTGTGTGTGTGTGTGTGTGTGTGTGTGTGTGTGTGTGTGTGTGTGTGTGTGTGTGCGTCAGTAGTGTACACATACTTGGTTATTGTGCTTTGGACCCATCTCAACAGAGCTCTTCTGGCACCACCTTGAAAAGAGAGGCGGGACTTTCTCTTTATTGGTGGGCTGGTGGCTTCAGTACTGTTGCAGCTGTCCAGTGAGGAGTTACTGCCGGATTGTTCCTGCAGAGCTGGCAGGCTATTGGTCAACTTTTCAATCTGTCATAAACAGAGGACAATGTGAGATGAGCCCAATATATCCACATTCACACTGACAAACATGCTCTTCAATATTTTATATAACAAAACCTTCTCTTCAATCTGTTAAAAATCTGGAGCAGTACATCAAAACATTCTCTTCAATCTGTCATAAACCTGAATACCGTTTATAGGACGTTTCAAGTAAATTTAAAGAAAGTTTGATTAGCTGTTCCCACAGGGCTTCCAATTCAACATTCCAAATTTTATGAGATGTCACATGATGTAAGATTTTGGGATGTGTAAATGTGATGTCAGGTGATCTCACCTGGAAGTAAAGGATGATGGTCCACACCAACCCCAGCACAATAGATGGCCTCCCATCAACAAGGTCTGTGGCATTAATGTTTACCAACTTTACCTGGAACACAACACACACACCATAGTGATAATACAATCACACACATGCACACACACACACACACACACACACACACACACACACACACACACACACACACCCTTTAAGGATCACATACAGATCTCACAACACACACACACCTTAATAATTAGACAAAGGTCAATTCACACTCTTCCATGATCACATCATTCATCCAGATCATGGTAGTTAGAAGTGCATGGTAGTTAGAAGTGTGTGTGTGTGTGTGTGTGTGTGTGTGTGTGTGTGTGTGTGTGTGTGTGTGTGTGTGTGTGCGTGTGTGTGGATCTGCAGGCTATCTGTATGTCTTTGTCTTTCTCTCTCTCTCTCTGTGTCTGTGTGTCTGAAGAGACAGCGGTAAAGGTCACACAGAGGTCATGTCTGTAGCTCTGACCTGGAGCCTTGCACATGAGCAAAGCATCATGGGAGTACGCTTACCCGCCTGCCCTCTAGGAAGTTGAGCGCCGTATTGACATTAGAGACCCAGTGGATCCTCTGCAGCCGCCGGCCCTGCTCACATGGCTAACGGAGAGGGGGAGGGAAAGAGAGAGGGGGTAAGACAAGAAAGATAAGGCAATATATTCTCTCTCACTCACACACACACACACACACACACACACACACACACACACACACACACACACACACACACAAAAGAGAAGGGGGGGAGCAAAACTGTTCAGGGGGAGGTGTCAAGGAAAGAGAGAAGAATGGGGTTGAGGAGATGAGAGGAGGAAAGAGAGAGAGAAAGGGGGATGAAGAGAGAGAAGTGAAGAAAGTAAGAGTGTGAGGATGAAAGGGGGAGAGGAGGGTAGAGCGAGAGGAGCGGGAGAGGAAAGGAGGAGAAAGGTATCCACACACACTCACAAATACTGTACACATACACACCCACACACACGTTTATATGACTGGTGATCAGGGTGTGTACAGACAACATCAAGCTTATCATAATGTGGCACACACAAACACAAACACACACAGACACACACACACACACACACACACACACACACACACACACACACACACACAGACACACACACACACACACACACACACACACACACACACACACACGTGTCTATCACTGACCAGTTTTTGTCCAGACAGCACCTCCAGCAGGGCCAGCAGCATCACACCGTCTCTGAAGTCCTCAAAGAGGTCCGTGATCAATAGCGGAGGCGTGTGCTACACACACACACACACACACACACACACACACACACACACACACACACACACACACACACACACACACACACAAACACACAAACTTAAGACTTGACTCACATGTACACACATACACACAAACAAACATGCATAAAGATGCATGTGCACATGCACATACACACATGTACACAAATATATGTCATGTGCACGAGTGCACACACACACACACACACACACACACACACACACACACACACTTCTACAGAGTGTCTTAAGACCCGTCACATGAGAGAGCTGAAGGCAGAGGTTTAAAGGTTTTAAGACCAACAGAAGCACACAGAGTGTCGCTCCCGCCCGCTTGTCATTCTGAGGTTTTAAACTGCTTAGATCCACATTCTGTTTTTCACATGACTGAGCACCAGACTTTTCTACAAGTAATATCAGAGGACACTGCAATCTCCTCTGGCATCTCCGTCTGGCCACACTCCTACTATGTGTGTGTGTTTGTGTGTGTGTGTGTGTGTGTGTGTGTGTGTGTGTGTGTGTGTGTGTGTGTGTGTGCATGTCTGTTTATATATGCTGTACATGTACATGTATGCACTGTATGTCTCTCTGTGTGTATGCAGTGTGTGTGTGTGTGTGTGTGTGTGTGTGTGTGTGTGTGTGTGTGTGTGTGTGTGTGTGGAGGGGGTCAGGCTGCACTCCATTTAAATACAGAAGTCACAGCTGCTTTCATAGTGTGGGGTGGGGTTTAAATGACGTCACACATAAGGGGGGTTATAATATGATGACTCACATAAAGAAGGGATTACATGATGACACACACAGAGGAGTGGGTGGCTGGCACGGCACCATCCCTTCACTTTCAAAGTTTAAAAATACTGTATATCTCTTTACACACACCCTACGGTCAAAGAGATAGTTCGCCGAGTGCTCTCAGGAAGGAGAATGAAAGAATTCTGTCAATTTTATGTTATGGCCGGCTCGAAAGCGGCAACAATTGGTCCAAATTCTTTCATTCTCCATGCCATCTACAGCTCTCTGCAAGCTCCTACAATAGCGCTATGAGTAGAATGACAAAGAACTATCAATTTAACCCTAACAGTAACCCATCACAGCATCATAGGCAGCACAGACAGTACAGACATAGAGAGCACAGGCTTAGCATCAACAACTGCTAGCACAGGCTAGCACAGATCATCACGAACATCACAGCTAGCACAGACGTGACATCACTGACAGCACAGCTAGTACAAGCGTAACCTCACAGATAGCAAAAACAGAACAAACTTCACACAAACACAGACAGCAAAGGCTAGGAATTACATACAGCACAAACTTAGCACCGACAGAACAGACAATACAGACATAGCATCACAGACAGTAGAGCTGGCGATGGAGTAGTAGGTGTGGTGTTGGGGAGCTGGAGGGGTCTCATCCTACAAGTACTGGAAGAGATGGCAGCTTGTTTCGTTTTTTAAAAATTCTGTACAAAAGATTTATTGTATTTATTTATTTATTGTACAAGTCTTATTACGGTATTACTGTACTTGAGACTGGGGTGGGGCAATAATTTAGGAAGGCTGCATCTTAATTTAATCTAATGCCAAGGGCCAGATTTAAGGGGGAGTGCACTCAGTGCAGTCTTACGCCCGTCTCACACTGTACGTGTCCGTCGATGGTCGAGGTGTGTCTGACGTAAGGTGGATTCAATCTACTCAATTTCTACCAGAAAAACTCAGATTTTCTCAACTCTTTTTGATGCAAGCAACAGAGGTGGCAGAACGTACTGGCCCACAACGCACTTCACAAGAGCTACATGCAAAGTCATGAGATCCGTTGACATACTGTACGGTGTCAAACAGGCGTTAATCTAATGCCTAAAACCCAGATTAAAATGGGGGGACAGTCTTAATCTACGTGATCGAGGGGGATGAGAAATTCTTCCTGAGGTTCGAGGGTTAGGCACATGCAGCCCAACATCACCACTCTTACCTCAGCCAAGTGTGAATTGATCCACTTGGTGAACGTCCGTTTCTGCACTGCCTCCTGCTCATCTGAAACACACCAGACAGAACAAATTAATGGGTGGAAATAGTATAAACCACACATTACAGTTTAAAACACACATTAAACAAAATCTTTAGAACATTTCATACAGAGAGAATACATTAAACCAGAGGACACACGTAAAAACAGATGCAGTGCTTTAAACCAGAGGGAACATAAAAACAGGTAGAACTTTAAACCAGTGGGAACACATTTAATCAAAGGGAACACGTTTAACCATAGGAGACACGTTTAACCAGAGGGAACACATTTTAACCAGAGGGAACACATTTTAACCAGAGGG
>JAODXP020009663.1:50000-60000 GCA_027497455.2 Sardinella longiceps | reverse complement strand
AAGATAGCCGACTGCTGTAAGCTGCATTCTGCAGTTTTCTCTTTCTCTCTAAGACAGTCCTTCTCTCCCCCTCTCTCTCTCTCTTTCACTCTCTAGGACATAAGCTGTCTAGCAGCTTTCCTCATGTGCTGTCCAATCAGAGAGCAGCTATACTGAATATTTAGCAGCTTTTCTCATGTGCAGTCCAATCAGAAACAGCTCCACTATTAATATCATATTTAGCAGCTTCTTGGCCAATGAAGATACATTATGTTTGTCATTCATGATTGCTAGTAGCTTATGTGAAAATAGTTATGTGTATATTTAAGATATTTTTCAGGAATATACACATCATTTATTACTATAATAAGCAATAAAAAGTTTTCATGGTAAGCATTTAGACGCGTTAGACTGATGATGTCACTAGAGAGTCATCATAATCTTCTCGTTGTGTAGATTGATATATTATGGGATGCATTTTTGGCAGTACCCGAGTGGTACGTTGTAGTTTCAAGCATAATCGGGCTACTTGTGTTTCTGGGGTGACCAGAAAACGTAATTGCGCGTCATCCTTTGCGCAAGCTGCGTTACTCCAAGAACAGATTCTATTCCAGATGTGACTTCTTTTCAGTCTAGCCAATCTCTGTAAAGTGTGTTGCAGCATGACCACGAGTTATTCAGCAGACACGTAACACGACTGCTGACGAGGGTGTTTCTCTGCAGCTCTACGGAACAGTCACCTCTACCCTACCTGCAGTCGCACTGCGGGATACGCCGGTAACATACACATGAGAGGCCGACGCCGACGCATTCTTTAGGGATGTAAGTGCTTCTCCTTCTCCAATACCCTCCACATAATCACATACGCGCACGCACACACACGCAAGCACGCACATAGAGGGAGAGAGAAAGAGATCCATACACACATGTATCAAGCCTGTAGACCAGCGATTTAAACATTTGTGTCCATGTCAGCACTACTCTGAAATCCCATTACCAACCTCTCCATTGTCATCAGAAGCTGAGTTGTGTTACACGCAATGAGGCAAATCAAAAACGTTCAATGGAGATTTTAGATAAATAATTGTTATTTCTTAGAATATCAATATGGTTAATGACATGTGTCGTTAGAGCAGTAAGATCGGTGAGTTGTCCAACTCCAAAACTAATGGTCAATGCTGCCACCTAGAGTTGACGCAAATTATGTACGCTACCAATGGTTCTGAAAACAGTTTATACTTTGCAGTATAGTAAAGCAATGCCAAAATAAACGTGCCCCGACACTGACATTTTCTCGCATGGTGGTTTTGCCATCGTTCTGCACATTCCCTTACCACCACTTTTACACTCTACTCATTCCTACGCTAAATGGCACACAATTAAAATTTTCTCCGTTTTTTTTTGTGTGTATGTGTGTCATGTGTACAGTATATCATTATGGATGCCATGTTCCATACTCCCCTCTCACAGCCAGCCCATCATCAGCTAGCCCCCTCCCTGTCTTCCTGTGACCCCTGGCTGACCAAGGTTTCTTCCTTGGATAGGGAGTTTTCCTTTGCTCCTATTGGTCTCCGTGCTTTTTAATGCACAACACACACATACAGTACACACACACACACACACACACACACACATACACATATTATACCCCACTGTGCACTAATCCCACCCTGGCTCTTAATGTGAACAAAATAGGCTGACAGACAGAATTTCACTGCATTTTTACACCCAGTAACCGTATGAATGAATGAATGACAATAAACTATTCAGATATCCCAAGGATGTATGAATTTCCTATGGAATGAATAAAGTCTTTTTAAATGAATAAAGACTATCTATCATATCTGTACTGTTGGCGGCATTCATTGTATTGTAAGTATTCTGAAAAGTCATTTGTAAATAATAAATTGCATATTCATTATGCAAATGTAGGCCTAAGTGATCCTTATGCAAACACACATACACTCACACACCCACGCCCCACCCACACACACACACACACACACACACACATTAATACAGACACACCATACATTAACATACATACACATACACATATTGATACTTTACTGTGCACTAATCCCACCTGGATCTTAATGTGAACAAAGTAGGCTGACAGACAGAATTTCACTGCATATTTTACACCCAGTAAAATTTTTTTTAAAAAAAATCCCACCAAAACAATCCAATGTGAGTCAGTCCAAAACTCAATCCACAGATTTAGATTATTAAATTTAGTTAAATATAAATAAGATATATATTTAACGTGTGATCACAAACACTTGAAAAGCACTCCGAGAGTGCAGACCTCCACCAAGGCAATGTGGTCACAGACACAATATAAATTCCAGATGGTGTTCTGGATCACCGATCACCAACAAAATCTAATCAGTCGTTACTTATCCCAATACACAAATTCATCCAAATCTGTGCAGTACTTTTCGAGTTATTTGGATCAGACAGACAGACTGAATCCCTACTTCATTAGGGTTAGTGTAACTCAGAGACTGGCCAATCAGGGGGCAGTGAGCTAGTATTTGCTCTGGCCTGAGAAACTCCCATCAGCCCTGCATAGGAAACACTGAAGCACAGAGAGAGAGAGAGAGAGAGAGAGAGAGAGAGAGAGAGAGAGAGAGAGAGAGAGAGAGAGAGACCTATCATCCATGTATAGGAAACACTGTAGCAGACACAGACACACACACACACACACACACAGAAAACATCGGAGCCCTGAACCAGAACAGGAAACAGGCAGTGTTGACGGTGTGTGTGTTAGAGAGAGAGAAGGGGGAATTTGGAATATCAGCAAATAGTTTTAGTATGGTGCCTGTGATTTTTTTTCTATTCTATAAATCCCTTTGAACAACTAGCTCATAATGTTTTAAGAAAGTCTTTTGAGAGAACTTTAATGACATTCCATAGAAACTTAGTGACATTCCAGTTCCATGTTCTGATACGGAGGGGGGAATATTAGCATTGGTGATAACTAATTAAAATCTGAGAAAAGGAAATTACTAAATCACACACACACACACACACACACACACACACACACACACACACACACACACACACACACACACAGACCTGACCCCCTTCCCCTCCCATCCCTCCTCACGGAAAACTGCCCAGGGAAGATAAGAGTGGTGGTTTGCTAATTTTATACAGAAAGACAGGAAATGGGAAATGGGACAGTGCTTTCCTTCACACACACACACACACACACACACACACACACACACACACACACACACACACACACACACACACACACACGCACACACACACGTAACACACCACTAACTCCATTGCTTTGGCTCTGCCCCCTAGATTTCTCTTGTTTGTGGTAGAGGAAAGCCTCTCTGACTCACTGTGTGTGTGTGTGTGTGTGTGTGTGTGTGTGTGTGTGTGTGTGTGTGTGTGTGTGTGTGTGTGTGTGTGTGTGTCTGTGAGAAAGAGAGAGAGAGAGAGAGAGAGAGGTTGGGGTTAAAGCTCGGCCTTGGAGAGGATCCTGTGAGCCAGTGGGACGGACACTGACAGACAGAGAGGGAGAGAGTGGGAAACAGGGAGTAAGGGGGGAAAGGAAAGAGAAAAGGAGGAAGGGAGGGAATGCGGAGAGAGGGAGAGGTGGACAAACACCATCACAGTATCACAGAGCAGGAGAAGCAGAGAGAGAGAGAGACTCAGACAGAGAGAGAGAGCGATGAGGAGTGTGTGAAGAAAAGTGTGTAAAGACGAAGAGTGTGTGAGGAGTGTATGAGACCAAGCTGTGGATTAGAGTGTGACGAGTGTGGGGACATAGCTGTGGATGTCTGGAATCCCGTCTTTCCCTCTAGACGTATGCGACACACACCATGGCTGAGAACAGCACACACACCATTTTGGAGAAATCGGACTCATTTGACCTGAGTGAGATACATTTTACTTTTTCTCCCTGCAACACACACACACACACACACACAAAAACACTAACACACACACACACACACACCATTTTGGAGATACTGCGCCCATTTGACCTGAGTGAGATACAATACTCTTTACTTTACATTTACTCACTGGATTGTTTTCCTCTTGTCATCTTTTATCCTTTCTCTCTCTCTCTCTCTCTCTCTCTCTCTCTCTCTCTCTCTCTCTCTCTCTCTCTCTCTCTCTCTCTACCTCTACCCCACACAAGCACTTCTAGTGTTATATTGGCATGAGATATTCTATGACTGGGTCTGTACAGCAGACTAACTTCTTTGTGAGACCAACTGCTAAGATCCTGGAGCAGCTCCTCAGTCAGGGCAGAAAAACACATTTCTACATGATTTGTGGAAAACTCTTTCCAGTTGGTTTTGTGTCTCAGTTTTTTTTCCAAATGCCATTTCCAGATGACCACGGACTCCTCCAGTTTTCTCTGCCTTAAGCTGAGCAACAGGAAAACAGACCAGATAGGACCAAGTTACAGTGTGTATCAGATTTGATTACATTCAGATAGCATAGAGCTATAACAGATTTGGCCAAGTCTGGATAGGTCAGAGTATCAGATTTCATGAAGCATGCCTTGTCACGCATCCGAAATAAAACAGCATGTACTCTAGTATTCGACTTTCTACAGTAGGCCTGTAGGTCCTCTGTCATTATCGGGTTTAATTTCATTTAATTTCATCTTTTGGAACCCATTGTGAAAGCATAAAACACCATCTTTAGCTACACACAGATTCAGGTGGTCAGGAAAAATGTGCTGATTTCCGCAGTGTTCTACTATCCAGGAAGCAAAACACCCTTTTTTGAGGGCTGTTGTAAAAGGTTGTTATACAAAAATGAAATCTAGGATCACAACCTGGGTGGACTACCCGGTCAACTAGCTGCTGTTTGTGTGTTATCACCCACTTTATGTATTATAAATCTATGGAGCGACATTTTATGGGTGAATAATTGGTTAAAAAAAAACGAATCGATATCCCCACAAAAATACGTGGTACATCATAGATTTCATTTTTGTATAACAACCTTTTACAACTGCCCATGTCTATTAAATCCACTGTACTTAAAAAAAAAAAACTGTAGGCAAATAGGGTAATTTTTGAGTAGACTACTTGGACGTTAGCCTGGTTGTGTCACAGGCAGTGGGCAGGCCTAGTAGAGCGTAGTAGAGCGTTGTAATTGCTAAAAGACATGCTAGTGCAGACATGCTATTGAGTGATACTGGCTAGCTATCTCGCTAGCATGTTAGACTCCCAGTCCATTGTGCTACTTAGTCACGGGTTCGAGACTAGGCGTGTGCAGGGCTGGACTGTGCAGTATGATGTAGGTTACATTAATCCCATGACACAGATAGCTCATATACTGTAGGCTATATGGCTGATGAATGATGGCCTGATCACTAAACTGTGGATTATGGTAAATTTAGCTATTGTCCCTCTAATTTACTGTAGTGTAGTTTGCCCCTTAACCTACTGTTAATTTTCCTATTGCCCCTAACTAAGTGTAGTGAAAAGGGGTTGATATTTGATGGTGGTGCACTAAAAAGGCCCCTACAAACCTAATTCACTGAACTACTTGGATTGGTGCCTCAGCTCCTCGTCAACTCACCAGGGACCTGACCACAGAAGGGAAGTTTACATGTTTTACACAGCTAGACTAGCTGGCATCCAATGGATACACATAAACACACTCACCGCAAGGCTGGTTAGCATTTGTCAAAGTCAAAGCAAACTTTATTCTCAATCAAACTATGCAACAGTACATTTCAAGAAGAAATTGTGTTTCCCCAAATTCCAAACAAGCCTAGTCTGGGAACAATCTTGGATGCTCTGCAAAATCTTTTTGTCTGTCTGTCTATCCCTCTGTCCCCTTGCCAGCCGTCAGCGTCTGTCTGTATAATCCGTTTAATCTGAATGGTTTTGTCCAATTTGCCATCAGTTTTTGTTCAGGAGATTAGCTGTCTGAAGCTTTACTAATAAAATAGTAGTTATAATAAAGAACTTTTACTTTAATTTTATTCTTCTACAAGGGATTTAAGGACAGATCATGATAGATGTGATTTGATCAATCCATTCACTGTAACACCTTTGCTAATCAGTGATCTGCTCTGATTTGATCCTAATTTAATGAACCCATTCACCCATTCATGAACCCCAGGGTACTAAACACAAATCTCTTTTTCCCCCTAGCGGATCTGATCTTGCCGTTCTGCCTGTCCATGGTGGTGGGCTTGCTATTGGGTGCTCTGGTCTACATGCTGCTCACCTGGATGTCCCGCCGTCGGGCATCAGCCAGCATCACCCGCTGGCCATCCCGCCCCAATCGCTCCACCACTCGCTCTGCATCCCCGCGCTCTCGTCAGGGGTTCCATCGCAGCAGCAGCGGGTATGATCGCCGTAGCAACAACAGCTTGGCCAGTGCAGCCTTCAGCTTCCACCGGCAAGGTTCCTCCCCTGACCAGGTTGACCCGCTGGGCCGCAAGTCCAGCTTCCGGGCCTCTACGTTCCACCCCCTGCTGCAGGTCAGCCAGATCGCCCGTGAGGCAGAGGAGGGGAATCAGCCCACGTTGCCCCGAACACCAACCCTTAGCCTTGCTAATGCTAACACTAACGCTAACTCCGGCTCCGCCTCCACCACACCCAATGTCAGCAAGCCCCGCCCAGATTCCTTCTGGGGCAACAGCAGTGTCAGGGGCCCTCAGGCCTCTCAAACCCCGCCCCCTGCCTATGACAGCATCATACGCGCTTACCAAGAGACCTGCACCTGATGACCCCCTACACACACACTCCAGGAAATCTGCCCTTGACAATCCCGGATGGACACACACACACACGCACCAGGAAATCTGTGCCTGACAATCTCGTAAATGCACATACATACCAGGAGACCTAGCCCTGACAACTCCCTACATGCACACACCAGGAAATCTGCCCCTGACAAAACCCTATAAACATACACCAGGAAATCATCTGCCCCTTAATACCCCCGACATGTAGCCAAGGTTGGTTCAACCGCTCATGGGTCTTGAACCTGCCACACTATCAATTACAACACACCAATGGCTTGGGAGACGAACACTCAGCGGTTAGAGGCGTTCTTAAGGCTAAGTGGTGTGAGGATCTACCACGTACTGCCGCCAGCAAGCCCTGGCTAGTTGGCGTCCGTTATATACAGTACATACAGAGCTATCAGGAGACCTGACAATCCCCTCCAGACACACACCTACCAGGAGAGCTGCACCTGACAGCCACCTACACACACACACACACACACACACACACACACACACACACACACACACACACACACACACACACACTGTACTGTATCAGGACAGCTTACAATCCCTACACACAAACTAGATCTGTACCTGACAACACCCTAGACACACAAACCAGGAGATCCGGCATTGACACCCACAGACACGCACACACACACACACACACACACACACACACACATCTCTGATGAGGGCATTCTACACACTTGCTGAAAGACCTGCATCTAACACTCTATACCATGAGCTGCATCCAAATGGGTTTCAGTGGCTGTCTGAACACTTTGATGTTGGGTTTGACAACTGAAGGCTACGTGCCTTTTGTGTGCTTTTATGAATGTTGATGTATTATATGACGTCCAGAGAAAGGGAGAGAAGATGTAACAATAAAAATGATTCTTTTTATAGTCTTCATGACTTTATTTTAGATAAATCTGTTGTTTCTGACTTGAATTTATTTTTTAATTTATTGTAATAAAAGAGTGACTTGTCCACAATATGATTTCTCAGTAGCATCTCCATAAAGTTGAAGTAATTGAATGTGCCAAACCCTGGTATTTCATTGACATAATTTAAGAAATGGATATCACAAATCCTCTTCAAGGGATTAAAACCACTTAGACCACCACCTGCCAACCCGGCAGATGTGTGACTAGTAGGCCTCTATATGTGTGTGTATGTGTGTGTGTGTGTGTGTGTGTGTATTTTTTAATTATTATTTTAAGTAGCCCTATCATCTTGTCCCATATGCAAAAGAGCAGTAAGGCAGGCCTAAGGCAGATAGGCCCACTGGAGTTTGGGGGGTCCAGTTTCAGGAGTGGTGTCAAACAAAATGCCCGGGGGCCGGATACGGCCCTTTACATCATTTCATGTGGTCTGGTTCAAAAAGCTTGAAAAAGAATTGTAGCTATGTGATCTGTTTCAAAATAGTTATGCAAAAATTGGATTGTGTCACTCATGCAACACAACCCTGGCAATCCCCTATGAGGTGCATCATGAAACTGCTTACCAACAGACAGCAGGAAAAGTGCTGGTGCTTGGCTTGGCGGCCCTTAGGAAAATCCCAATGCTCAGGTGGCCCTCAGGTTTGACCCCTGAGTTACAGATACCAGAGTAGACCAAAGCCTATGAAATCGGCATAAGGGGAACTGGGAGGGAAACTGAATAAGCTACCTAAACAACATTCTATGGTTTCAAGTTGCCATTAGAATAAAAAGTAACATGTCATGAAAGCAAATCTTGATAGCAATTCCCATTTCAATGGGAAGTGAGATCTTTCATTAAAACACACATGCACACACGCACACACAGACACACACACACACACACACACACACACACACACACACACACACACAAAGCATGTCGCATGAGACGTGCCTACGCCCTGTGGAAGTGAGAGGGAAACTTTTTGGAGCCCATATTTTACACACTTTACGGTAAGTATGACGTGTAATTTGTGAGACCGGTGTTTATTTGTATGGATGAAGAACACGGTGAATATAAGGTTAGATGGGGCATTTTTCGTTTTCCTTTCAGAGCAAACTCATTTAGAAAACCCATCCGAACAAGGTAAAGACAACACATTATGCCACACAGCAGTGACCCTGTGTCCTTGCTCGCGTTGACAGCAGAGTGACAGGAAGCTATGAAAGTTGAGATTGCCGAGTTTCCAGGAACTCGAGTTTTCTCTGATAGCCTATACCTACTACTCTTAAATTGCAATTTGTGATTAAATTATGAGTTTAATGCCCACTTTACCATCCAATTCTAAGTGAAGTACCTGAATGAAACAAAGAGTTTTAAATGTAAAACTATTGAAAATAACATTTTGGAACAGCAGGCTACCATGGTAGGCTATAACAACAACCAGTAACTACAGCAATTGTGGTGGTTACGTTAGTGGTCATAGGTTATGCATACGTTATGCAACATGTCAGTCATGCAAAATTGTTTTAACAGGTTTACCATTTGCACTAACGGTACAATAATTGTATTCGTAGATGTCTGTTGCTGCCTTGCGCATGATACGCTGTAGGAGGCTGACCACGGGTCCAGGAATTAAAAAAGCGGTTCCCTGGAAGGATATCAGTAAGTGTAGGAAAATGCACACACCATTCTAGGCCTACAACCTAGACTAATGTAACTATTAAAAATAATAATTCGTCGCTAGAGCTGTGGGTTTCAAACGAATATACATGGTGAGAATGTAGGCCTACAATGTTGCATGAAAAATAAATTGCAGCCAATAT
The DNA here is from genome assembly GCA_027497455.2 of Sardinella longiceps. Lineage (NCBI taxonomy): Eukaryota > Metazoa > Chordata > Actinopteri > Clupeiformes > Clupeidae > Sardinella > Sardinella longiceps. The sequence continues at coordinate 50,523 of JAODXP020009663.1, read as the reverse complement.
ATAGAAAAGCTCAGTAAGAACAAGGATATTACGTCTTGAACATGTCAGAGCAATCATTTAGTCTTGTGTTCCTGCCACATACTACTTCAGAACTAAAAGTATTACACAAAAGTTTTATGTAAGTCACACAACTGAGTTTGTAGTAGGGTTGTATATCATCTGGATATGCTGGTCATGCTGGACATCGGCAATCTGCAGGATCAGCAAAAATGAGCAACAGTGACAGTCTGGTCAAATCACCAGCCAAGAAGCCTTTACAAAAACTGGAAACGCACATTGATAGCGCAGCCATGGTAATAAGGTCACAAACACAATACAAGGCTCAGACTCCAGGCTCAGATATTATATTATCAGATAACATCATCTGTTCCTTGTCCTAATAGCCTACTGGTAATGTTCACTGTCTAAAAATGTAATAACAATCCAGACAGAACTTTTTGTTATTTTAGAATAGACACACAGACAACGGCAGTGAAAACATAATCTCCTTGGCAGAAGTAAAAATGAACATAAACCATAAACT